>JAVJGG010000058.1:1447726-1490226 GCA_035590195.1 Aviceda cuculoides
GTAAATACAGTCTCACAAGCAGTTTCACTTGGTTTGGGAGAGATGAAAAAGAGATGCTGTAAATCTTACTGGCTGTTTCTCCAGCGTGTGGCAGGATGGTTGTCATTGTCTCTCCCCTCATCTTTGTTCCTCTGCGTCCCGTTTAGGGGAACGGCAGAGGTGGGAGCGGAGGCTGTAGGAGTGTGTTCCCTGTGCCTCTGCAGTCGGGGAGTCGGCACCTGGATAACTCTCGGGACTGCTGGTTTGGCCTTGCAGACTTAGGTTGTCCTTCCAGGAGGAGCGCGCGTTGCCGAGGGTACGCTCGCTGTGGGATTATAGGAAGGATTGCATTTGTTGTTGTGGTGGACTCTGTTCTCAAGTGCATAAGCATTTTTATTTTTTCCTTCATTAACAGTAAAAGATAATTTGTTTTAAAAAGATGATTTTCTGGGATAGGCACCTGGTAAGTCACTCTGCTACTTATATAACGTTTTGATTCTCTTTCAACCAGACTGAGTGTAATGTCCCACCTCTGGTATGTTCAGCCTTTGACTGGTGACTTGCTTTTACCAAGTTCATTAAATTGATGTTAATATGACTTCTGTTTGAAAGTGTGTGTAGTGTTTGGAAATGCCTGTTGGTTTTTGTTGTTTTTTTTTTCTAATTGCAGTTTGTGATAATGTTTTGTTTTTAAAAAACAATTTTGGGAAAGCTAATTTTATTAACTGACTTTCTGGTTCCAGGAAGACGAATGGGAGTTTTTCTGCTTGCCTTCATTAAGGCTAGAGTTTTATTCATTGCGAACATATGAAACGTTTTGATTCTTAAACCAATAATTTCAAGCACAAGTATGTGTGTTTCTCAGTGAAGCACTATTTTCACTGTACTTGTGATAAATATTTTAAAGCGGCTTGTTTGACCTCTAGTGTTGAGCTATGAAATTGCATGCCATTGACCCAAAAATATCTTACATTGCAGAAAAACCCGTCTCCCCCAAATCAGGTACATTGAAGAGTCCACCTAAAGGCTTTGATACATCTGCAATTAACAAAAGCTATTACAATGTGGTAAGTAATCCTTTTTTCCTCCATGTGAGCTGTTACATACCGTAGAACACCATTTAACTAAATGCTTTTATCTGCACAAAAAAATTTGGCAGTCTTGTCAGAGCGTTAGTGCCAAAACTGGATAGGGGTTTTAGTGAATTCTCATAAAAACCAGATCATTACTATTTTAATAGAATATCACACATACGGATTCTTAAGCATAATGCAAAATTATAGTCTAAAGTAAGTGAATAACAGGCATTTATGTGATAAATTATGCTCGTTTTATTTCTTTGCTAGTTGTTAATTTCCCTGTTCTCCCCATCCCCCAAATATGCAATCAGTCTTCCCCTATCTCTATGAATAAATTAAATTCTGCTGTGTTAAAATGATTACGAATATTTTTGTCCTTTTTGGTGAGGTTGAGAGATTGAACCTCTTGAAAGAAGTTGCCTCCTTTGTATTTATACTTGTAAATCAACTCAGTTACTAACTTTGGGAACCTCTCCCTTACAAAGATCGATAGATTTCACAGCAAAAGCAGTATAGCCAGAGCCAGCCTTTAACGCACCCCCGGGAGTTCTTAACCTAGCACTCGGACTTCTTCAGTAGATGCGTGTAAGAAACGTACCAAACTCTGTCTTTAAATGTGGTGGTGTAACCATTTTGAGAATCCTTTATTTACTGACAGGAGATACATCGGGAAGCAAAAAGCATCTTCCCGTTTTTGTTAACCACTGCTCCCTGCTGGTCTAAAACCAAAACACAAGGTTTCTTTCCCTTTTCTTTGAGGCAGCTGTCATCGGTTTTCATTTTATTTGTCGGTTTTTAGCAGGGATCATACAGCATCATTTTATGCTTTCGTCTTCTGCGGTTGTGGCGTGAATTGGCACCAACCACCTGGAGGAGCGGGGCGGTTTTGCGTATAGTCCCCTAAATAAAAACAGTGGCGCAGCCTCCGGCTCCTGCCCCGGCCTGCGTGGTGCCAGCAGCTGTAATTCCATGAGGGCTGCCGAGCTCCCGCTGCTGCATCCCGCACCCGCCAGTCGCGTGGAAAGGACCTTGCAGGCACACCTTCCTTAAACTGCTGGAGGTCAGGATCTTACTGCGGTACCGCCAGCCACAAATTTCGGTTTTATTTTTGTTTTTCACTCTATCTCTTTATAGTAATTTTTTTCAAAGTTGCTGTAGTGTGTCCTGGCAAATAATGTCTTCTCAACAGTTGTTTGCATGTTAAAACCTGTGTTTTTCAATAGAAGTAAACTGAAGTGAATGCAGCAAAGAGAGGATTTAGTTCTTTCACTAGGCAGAAGACAGCTTTTAAGGTTAATCTGTATCTGTGTTGAATTTTTAATCAGAATAAATTGGCAGCTCTCTTGAACAGCAGTCCTTTAGATTTGGGTTGGTTTGTGTTTGGTTTTTTTTAATCAGTAGTAAATAACATGCCTCATATTTAATCTTATACTGTGATTTCCCTGATAGATCTCAATATGATGAAAAGTAAGAGTTGCAGCTGTTTAATTTGGGCTTAACTAAAACTTTAGTTTGACAGTATCCAAAATAAATTGAGTCTTGTGGTTGCATATTTTACTTTGTAAGAGTACTGCAGACCATTTTGGGGGGCAGTAGCATACTTCAGAGTGAAAATAATACAAAATAAATGTCTGACTTTGCCTAAAACAAGTTATAAAAGGCCATACAGTTTGGAAATACCACCTTTGGCTTGTGTGGTTTTTATAATTGTTCCCTGGATAACCTATTGACATAATCATGGAGACTCAAGCTAATATGTACTTTGGAAGACAAGATAGCCATAGCTGGCTTTTAAAGTAGTTTAAGGTTAAAAAAAAAAAAAAAAAAAAGTGAAACTGGTGACCATCATACCTGCTCTTGGAATTACATTTTTTTTTTCATCTTGCTTAGGTGCAACTTTCTTGGTGCACTAAACTGATGTAATAAGATTCCCAGTGTTTTGGCTGCTAGCTGTTTATTAATAAACCTTTGGTAATATATTACATTGGGGGGGGCGTATTGGAAATGACCAACTTGTAATTATACATATATATGTATAGTAAATTAGAGCACTGGCCCTAGAGTGCTGTTCTTAATTCTGTCTGCAGTGATTTGGATAATTGTTTTGTTTTCACATTTTTCCACAGTGTGGCAAATACCTCTACTTTTTTTTTTTTTTTTAAGCTTATCATTTTATTCTTTTTGTTTAAAGAATGAGAGGCAGTGCTGTAGAGTGCACTTTGTTTCAGAGAAGTAAGACTTTACTGCTGTACTTAAAACCTAAATTAGACTAGCTGGCGTCTAGATTTCCTTGAAAAATACTAAGTGCTTCTGATAGCAATATAACTGTAAAATAATTCTTTTTAATAGTTATTAAATATGTAATGATTTTTACATGTATATAAGACTAACAGCAAACCCATTCGCTGAAGTGAAAGCAGTTTAACCTGCGAGTTGAGTTTTTGTTCTGTCTTAATACGTAAGCTGCAGACGTGGGACTTCCCTGTGCCGGAAGCCTTCCCGTCGGTCTGCGCCGGTAGCAAACTTGAGCCCATACCAAGGTAAAAAACCACAACAGCTCCAAATAAACCTTCGGCAGCTGGTAGCTAAAAGGATGTAGCCTGAGTTAAGGAGTAAGCGTCAAAATCTGTGTTAGAGGCTCTCTTGACAAGCAAGCGTGCTCTCAGGCTGGCGCTCTGGGACTGCTTGCTATTTTTACGTTGTGGCTGTCTTCCACCATAGGGGTATGTGCTGGGGCCCTGTAAGCCTCATGGTTATTTATTGCTGTTTTTCCTAGGGCAGGATTCGTGCAGGTGCATGCGGGTACATTGGTCGGACCGAGGACAAAAATCAAAGGGCAGTTTGGAGGAGGTTCAGACGGTGGTAGGAGAGGCTCTGCTCCCCTCCCGTTGTGGGAGAGGGGCTGGGGTAGGCTGAGGGAAAGGTGCTTCGTGTGAAGAGGAGACGGCTTTCACTGCTTCCCTCTCTTCTTCGCTCCTTGTAAACGGGTTCTGTACTTTTACTGTACAACTATTACTCTGTGTATTCACAGAGCTCCATCTGAAGTTCATAACACAAGTCACATACCTTCTAGTCTCAGTGAGCTTTACTAGCTGCACCTTGCACTGGGTGTTGCTGAGAAGACAGAGCACGTTTGGTTTGTGCTTACGTTTTGCCTGGCTCGGGAATGCAGGTTAGTAGAGAACGACGAGCGCTACAAGGTCTTGTCCGCCATAAAATGGTGCAAGTCTACGGCAGTGTGTAATGAGGACCAGACTCGTGATCAGGCACGAAGCGTTATTCGTGTAGAAGTAATTCAGTAACCTGTTACTGAAAAAGTGGGCATATTATTGCAGGTTATTTCCTGAAGACAGAGCAGGCGTTACTTTTGAGTTTTATTTTTACTTGAGATCCCTTGAGAGTTTAATACTTTGTGTCCAAAATAAAATTAGGTTATCTCCACTGACAGGACAATTGCCTTGAGATTAAGTAGCTGTTCTAAAAGCAGGTAAAGAAATGGGCAGACTTCCCCATAGTGTGAGTATTTGGATGACCTCATTTTTTCATAGAAGTGTTTGAGAAGTGATGGAAAATAAGCACTCCTTCCGAGGCCACACTTTTGAAGTTGGGTCAAGAGTTTGTGTTTGCTGTAGTTATAAAAGTTTTTGAGGACCCTTGAGATATCGTATACTTGTGTGGTGCTTTACGTTGCCCCTCTCAAGGGCCTGTTTTAAGGGGTTCATCTCTCAGATTCTCCTGATCCAGGAAAATTAGACATTGATCACCGTCGCGCTGAAGTACGTGATACTTCAGTTGAGTGCCACACTACTGCCATAAAATGGGACTGTGCTACAGGATCAGGCCCAAGCGTAGCTGTGAAATCTGCCTTTTCTCCCTCCGATGTAGAAGGTTATCGGCTTCGTGTACGTCATTTAAAACCCATTTTTGGGTGGTAGTTTTTGCCTTGGGGACGTGGCTGGGGTTTTCTGTGACAGAGTTGTTCACCATGCTTGAATTTTCCCTGCCGTGTGACTGAGAGCCTGTGCTGCGTGAGCTCGGTCGTCGGCGCCCGCCGCTCCTCGGTGGTAGGGATTGCAGAAGCTGCCACTTCAATGCTGCTCCGTTGGTACCCGGTCGTATCCGTGCCAATGTTGTGGTGGAGTTGGGGAAACAAGGTCTTCGAGGTCTCATGGGGTCTTGCAGCAGCCAGAACGCGCAGAAGGCAGGAAAGGGAAGAAAGGTGATTATTAGAGCATGCGGGCGAGATGCGGATGTGAGAAATAGAAGGGTGCTCTGGTGCCAAAAAACTGGGTTGCAATACTGACTGCTTATCGCTGCAAAGCACAGTCCAAGCATTTAATCCTCATAGCTTCTCGGGGAGGTAGGTAAGTCAAGCTGGAAGGATGGGAGATTTCACATAACTGATGTTTTAGAGCTATGTAAGCAAGATTATTCTTTCTAAAAGATATTAAACATAAAAGAATGTTGTGTGCAGTAGAAACTACTTGTTAAAATAAAAGGAAATAGATTTAATGTGTTTTGGGAAGTGTTTAAAACTGTATATCTAAATTATTGTATAACACTGAACTACTGGAATAACATAAAGCAGTGTAAGTGTGTCTAGTACTCTGCATAGGTTTTGTAGCATCGTCTTATTTACAGTTGCATTTTATTTTCTTTTTTTTCCAGTAACTTATCAGGTTGCTAATTCTAGTTTTTAAGCTTTCCTATTCTTTTTCTTTTTTTTTCTCCTTTCAGTCTTTTTCCTCCAACCCTATATTCTCTGTATAGCGAAGAAAATCCTCAAATAAAAATCCAAATGAGCACAGGAAAATAATGTAGTCGTGTCCAACATGAAAGTAATTTTATTTCAAGCTTTTCAGACAGCTGTTTATACAAAGAATGGAAATACTATTTGAGAAAGTGGAGCAGTGGTGCAGCTTTTCAAGATCTCTAGTGATTTTGTTGATTTTTATCTTTTAATGCTCTTCAGTGCTTCATCAGGACACCGTGTTTTTGTCCTTGGCTTTCAGTCTCCTTTTCCCTAATGGCTGTGTAATGACTTTGGGCTGGGAGATTTTTGTAGGAAAAGCCATATTGGCAAAGTCTTGCATTTAGTTTTGAACATCATAGACGCCAAGTACTTTTATATTTCCACTTTAACAATTGACTTTGTTTTATATATATTATATATATATAAGAGAATATGGGGTTTAATTTAGTGCTATGATCAATGGCAATTTTCTTTTTTTTTTTTTTCCTATTCTAAGTGGTCGAGAAAACCTTAGCTTTTTTAAAATGTGTGCCCATATTATACTTCATGCTGTAGTTTCCTAGTTAGTAGCCATAACTTTCCCTGTGACGTTCTTCTGTCATAGTGTTTAGCAGAGAATGGAGACATTTTAATCTTCAGTTCAGGATTCAGATTTCCAACAAAAGAATGAACTCAAAAGTGGTCTCTCTCCCTCTCTCCACATGAATAGAAGCATTCAAGGAATAAGCAGAATCAATGACACCAATGAAAGGAACAGTGAATTCTTCATTGACATACTGAACTATTTAAAGTTATTTCATCAGGTTTGAATTTAGGAATGAATGGCTTTTTTTATTTCCTAAGAAAGAGTATTGACTACAACAGTGAATAACGCACTCAATTACAGTCGTTACTATAAATGCTGAAATGAGATATTACTGTAGGCTTGACAAATACGGCATGTAGCAAAATGAGAAGGTTTGTGGTGTGGCTTATGACCAGTGAATAGCAAAAAGTTTTCAAAGCTCAGCTGCGTTCATTGAACTACATTTAATTCTGATGATTCTCTTACTAAATCATTAACTTTTCTGGAGGCAAAAAGTAATTCGCTGGCTGGAAGCACAGTAGAACTTGATGTGAATATATTGGAGAATATCCTAAAGCAGGCTCCCGGGAGATGGCCCAGTAAAATGTTTTCTTGTACGTATTTGGGGGTATTCCAGTTGTTTGATTTATATTCAGCCGAAAGACCAGTGTGTATTGTATTTCATGAACTCTTGGCTTTGCATCAGAATCTGTTGTAATTTTCTCATGGTAGTGTGTATTATTGCACTCCCAGTGGAAGGTTAGGCAGCTTCGTTTACAAATAATGCAATAATGCTAATCATATTGCTAAGTAAAGTTGGCAATTACTTGATACTTATAAATCTGTTAATATTCAGACCTTCTAGATAGAACAGCACATCTGAATAAGTAAACACTCGCAAAATTAGTTGTAATGTGTTGTAATCGAGACTGAGAAAACATCACTAATTGTTCATTCTCTTACAACTTCTATTGTGCTTTACCAACCTCTGATGATCTTTGGCTGTCCTGATGTACATAGGAGGAATAATTACCCCTAGCTTTGGAAAAACACTGGATAGCTCTCAAATTTTACAGTAAAAGTTTTAAGTGTAGTGAAATTCCTGTTAGCTTACAAAAAAAGTGGTGTATGGCTAAAGGATGGCTCATAGTGTGTGGGTGTGGTTGGTTTTTTTTTCCTGTGAATTTTATAGATTTATAGTATTCAATGCTTTCTTGCTGGTATTTTTCATGTAGGAACACTGATTTTAGTTTTCCTAGTGCTAAGTAAATTTTAGTACAGTTTAAAAGTGGTATTTATTTGAAGATTTTGAAGTATCTCTTGAAAAATACCAATTAGCAACTGTCGTTTATTGCAGGTGCTACAAAATATATTAGAAACAGAAAATGAATATGCTAAGGAGCTACAAACAATGCTTTCAAACTACCTGCGACCATTACAAGCCAGTGAAAAGTATGTGAGTTTGTTTTTGTTGTTGGGTGTGTGGGGTTTTTTGTTTTGGGTTGGTTGTTTGGGTGTTTGTTTGTTTGTTTAAATCAAGCTTGAGATCTCTCGTGTATTGGGGATGCTTTATATGGTCAAAATTTCAGTGTCAGTGTGCATTTTCTTGTGTGGACTGTGAGATTCTTGAGACAGGGCTTGCTTTTATTCAGTTTGCTTGCTGACTAAAACAGTCTGGTCCTTGATCTGATAACCAGTAAACATTTTCTTTTAAGGCTGTAGGTTTTATTAAAGCACAATTAGTCAATAACTGCAAATGTAAACACCTTTTATTTACTTTGGCTCCAGGTTAAACTCGGCAAATACTTCATACTTAATGGGAAACCTGGAAGAAATAAGTTCTTTCCAGCAAATGCTTGTACAGTCTTTAGAAGAATGCACCAAGTAAGTACTATGCATACTAGATACTGTAAAATTCTAACAAGCAAATATTTTTTATTATTTTACTTGTGTGTGTTGTTTGACATTTTTGTTCCTCTCACTTTAAGCATAGTTGCTACAGCAGTACAGTAACGTTTGAATAATGCATTGATTGCTTGTGCAGATAGATATTGGCCCTAGGAGGCAACTGCAGAGGTAGGAATTTTGACGTAGTTTGAAAACAGTTTAAGAATTTCCATGATGCAGTTGCATACCAGTGGGGAAGTGGTAGAGGAAGTGGTGGTTTTTGTTCTGGAGGCATGAATTTTAAGTCTTCTCTTAAAGTAAGAGAAAGAATGAAGGGAGCTCCTGTTGTGATGGAACACTGGAGGGGGGGTAAGTGACTTGGCTGAAGGACACTGTATGAGAATGCTTGTGCTTAGTATTCTTCTGTCCTGAACAGTGGTGGTCATCAAAATGTGCTGGGAGAGGCATGCAGGATAGGCAGGAAGAGCAATCTGAATTTAAAAAAATAGCCTCAATGCCTGTGCTGTACCACAGAGGAAGCATAAAGCCCAGAAAGAAGGGGATGAAGACACCTTCCACAGGTTAGGCTGAAGTGGTAGCTGGATATTTTTCAGCTCGTCCCTCAGCGCTTGGGGGTGTAAGGAAGAAGGTGACCATATCACTTTTAAATTGTTGTGACAATTTTCTAGTGCTGAAACTCCACTGAAAGCGTAGTTCTTGTTCATAACCTCAGTTGTGTCCTTTTCCTTGTCTGTGTTCTGGTTTTGTCTGACCACATGGTTTTGTCTGACCACTTGCTAATCCAAATTTGCTTGTTTTCTGCCAAGTTAGTAATTTGAATTGCTACTGAGGGCTTAGGCAAGTTTCAGTCTGCTGGGAGTACTTGGGTGTGAGAAGGAATGAATGTCTTGGATGGGGGAGAAAATACCTCTTTTGGCAGCAGTGATCTTTAGATCAGCTCAGTGTGTCTTGTTTCGACCTCTCCCTCCTCTCTTCCTCTGAGCTGCTGCATGTGAAGAGGAAGCTTTGTCGTGGCCAAGTATGAGCTGCATCTCCACTAGGCAGTAACATATGTCTGGGTCTGTTGCTGACTTTGGATCCCACGTCTTCCTGCCACCTGGCTTCTCTCCCGCTCTTCTGCCTCTGGATGACTTAGGAGAGGATGCAAAGAAGGATGGTGTAGTTCAGGTGACTGTTCAGCAGTTGAATGGAAACATTCTTGAAGTGGCTTTTCTTCCATGCCGTGTTTGAGAGAGAAGGATGTTCTTTCTGGGAAGTTAGACTTGATCAGTTAAGTGTCTAAATCCTTGAGAATGACCCTTTGTCCCCATACGTAAATGTTTTTTTTCCTTTTCTTGTCTCTGCGCTTTGTTGTCTCATTCTTTTTTTATCATGATTTTGTTTCTGTAAATCAGAAGTTAGGAAAATGAAGTACCTGGCATGAACATGCTGTCATCTTATAAAATTTTTGATTAAGGTGGTCTTAAAAACAAGAGTGGAAGAGCATATGTCTTTAAACAAATATTAATGCAAGCTTTGTTTTGACTTGGTATGTGGGTTAATGTGATATCATAATGTAACTTCAAGCTCAGAAAGCTTATTTAGAACTCATTCCTTGATTTAAACTCTATTAGAGCACCTTCTTTCTGCTAAGTGAAACATTGCTGTGTAATAAATTAGGAACATAATGGATGCTAGTAGGTGGGCAGAGGAAGTGATACCCCAGGGTTACTGAAGGGTTACTTTACTGCAAATGGTTTGTGTTACTTTCATTTTGTAAATATGGTGGTCATGCCAAGTTGTATTTTCAGTTTAGTTTTCATCATAACATATTGACTTGAGTGTCCAGCTTCCTCCAGTTTTGAATCTAATCCATCATAATTCCCATCCTGTAGAAGAGTGCTTGCCCTGCTGCCTTGATTTTTGTCATTTTGCCATGTTTTTTTGGCTGGTGAACCTGTTCTGTAAACTCGGAGTAGCTCCCGGGCTGAAAATAGATTTATCGTTTTATTTTATTTTTGGCAGAGAGCTTATAGTTCCGTCATTCAGGCGCTTCATGTTGCAGCATCCGGTGTGGTGTTTCTTCTAACTTGACATGTCAGAATGACCAAATGCTGACGTCCTGCCGGTGGCAGTGCTGCCAGCCTACCTTGCTTGACAAATTCCTGTTCCTGGGTGTAAGAGTTGACTGTTTTTTGAATTCCACACCCCTCTCGAGTTAGTCTGTCAACTGAGTTTTCTCTTAACAAATCCTGGCATGTACTTCAGTGACAGAAACTTTCTGCTGCTTTTCTTCTTCTTGCCTGCACCACTTCGGCTTGTTTAATCGTCACGTTGTCGGATGCTGGTTTTTTCAGAACAGATAATGCTGTAGTGGGTGCTTCGTGGGTGTCAGGGGAAGTAGTTGTTCGGACGTGGTTTGGTTTCAGTTGTGTGCCACCGTCCCACCCTGCCGCCAGCCTTGAAGCTCTGCTGGGGCATTGCTAAAGGTTTGTCCTCATGGAACTCGTCCGGGTTGGCCTCTCCTGCAGTACCACTGGGCTGCTCCCTCTGGCAGAGGCCTGGGAACGCTGCTCGTCTGCCTGCCTGGTTGCTCAGCACCATCGGACAGATTGTTCGGGGTTACTCCCACCTTCGTGACTTCTCTTCATTTACCAAACAAAAGTGGCATATGAAATGAGTCTAGCACTGGGTGAGAATCTTCTGGCTGATCTGCTTCAAAAGCGCTTTTTTTTGACCGATAGCTTCAAGCGCACTTTGTTTTGCTGCCAGAGCCTTCAGCTGCAAACGGGCAGATTTCTGACGGTAGAACAGAGCAGGAGCACTCCGTGCTCCCCTCTCTTGAAGACCCAAAGCAGTCCAGTGCTCTAGGTCTCTTTCCAGACCTGCGTGGGCCGGTGCCACAGGTCGGTTCTGCAGTGGTTCACACAGCAGCGCGGTCTCTGAACGAGCAAAGTCGTTGTCCGTCTGGTGATCTCTGGGCTGATCCAAATGAAGTATTGCTCTTTGGGTATTTTTGTAGCAGGAGATTGAAGAGGAGTCTCCTGCTCAAAAGAAAAAGTCTTCCGTTCACCTGGGAATAGAAGCTGTCGGTCTGCGGCTGCACTTCTGAGTACGGGGAGGGGGGACACAACACACGGGCTGGCTGGTGACACCAGTCTGCGTGGACTGCTTAGGTGTAATCCCCTCTGGAGCAAGCTGAAGGCACTGGATGTCTTTTAGGAAGTATCACTGACTTATCTCCCTGCCCCGTAACAGCCGTAGCTGGGTTTTGTCTTCTCTTTCCCTCATGTCCCTGCTCTTGCAGTCACAGTAACTGTGTTGTTTTTCTTTACTTTGTTCTGTGTTTGAGTGCAAGCAGATACTTCATGTTCTGGGATTGTCCTGGAATGAAATGGGAATTTAAAAAAAAAAAAAAATTCAGGAGGGAGGCCAGGGTGTGAAAGGGAGATTGCTGAAATGTAATCCAAAACCGGAGTGTTTCAGATTTGGTTTTGGAGTGCAAATACGAATTGAGTCTGTTAAAGGTTTATCCCAGTATTGTCATCTCCTTTTGGTTATTGTGAGCATCATCTGAAATAAGGCTATCAACGTTAAGTTAATTTGAATATGGTGTCTTCAGGTTGCCTGAAACAAACATGCGTATTAACTGATGTCTGAGAGGTAAGGCAAATAGACAAACAGTGAAAGGTGTGGTTGAGAAGGAAGCATTGAAAATTACTGGTGGATTGTGAATAAGTTGAATAGTGCCTCCATTTTTGCAAACAGTAGCTCAGAAAGTTGCGAAGCGTCCGCCTTATTTCAGTAACCTTGTTAACTGTGAAGCCTCGGAGATAACATCTAATCTTGTGTTTCTTCACAAGCTGCATCCCTTGGAGTCATTAGTCACAATTATCCCTTGATAATTTCTGCAGACCTTCACTTGCACTGGGTATTCTCTGCTATCAGCTTTTAAGTTCAAGACATTCTCTGTACTAACCTCCTGCCAACGTAGCAAACTTATCATCGATGCTCCAGTTCCTTCAAGAGGCCTGCGAGAGGGGCAGGAAATTCTGCTGTTTATCTTTCTGTGGGAGGAGAGGGGGAAGAGCAGAAAATGCCACCCGGATAATTGAAAGTTTCCAGTTTGTAGCAGGTTCGGCAGGTGTGTGTCCCTATATATAGGGACGTAGATTGATGCGTGACACTCTTATGGTAACCGCACAGTCAAGTTATATTTGGGGACATCTTTTCTTTGCAAAAAGAAAACATACAATGCTGATTGCATTTTGTTACCTACCTTGCTTTTAAAATTGCCTCTGTTAGTCTGTGTTTAAATTTGTTTGAATTATCACAGTTTCCACAGCCTTTCCCGGAACGCTGCGATATCCCCTGACACCAAAACTAAGGTTCTTCTGAACACGCAGGACATATTAGATATTCTGTGATGTCACTCTTTCTCTGTCAGCTGCCAGTCTAGCTTTAGTCCAGTTCTGGTTGCTGGTTTTGATCAGAATCTTAGAGTAAGCATGACTGAGCAACAAGGTATTTTCTTCGTTTCTTTTGTCAAATTATCGTGCAGCGGGAACCCGTTCTAAGTCTGGAGAAACAGTACTGATAGCTGTTGGATGTAACTCCAGCAAGCAGATCATCTGTTAGGTAGTTTAGATGTAGTCGTATGATGATGCCTTTAGCATGTGTGCAGCAGAAAAGGCTTTGTTATGGTTCTCTTAATTCCGTAAACAAAATTAAAACATATCTTTGGCCTTTTTATAACTGAAGTTATTAATGTTTATATATATGTAAAAATAGTTATATGGGGTTCCTTTTTAATTAAAGTACCAAATATGAGAAGAATATTGGGATGACAACTTCAGAATAAATTGTAAGATAACTATGCTCTTTATTGAACACATCAATTACAAAAAGGTTTATATGATGCGGCGATAGGCGTTAAATTGTTGCTTTTTCAGCAGTTAAAGGAGATACGGATAACTTACTAATTGTTCCTCTAAAAATAGTGGAACACTTGCAACTAATGCATGGATTAAAAAAGTCACAGGGGGATGAGTTGCCACCCCCTCATAAAATCTGTTAATGATCCTAATTCAACAAAGACTGTGCAGTATAAAGTTGCAGTGCATGTGCAACATGTAGAAGAGAACCATGTCAGTCTTTTATTCTGCTGAGAGGGCAGCAGAGTGAGAAGACACAGACGTCTGCTTGGTGCGAGCAGCCATAATTCACTGCCCCGCCCGGCACTACAGTAAGAAAAGGGAATTTAACCATTTTCAGCAACTGTTTATTGGAGCCTCTTAGTATTTAATCCTGAGTTATATGCCTTGGGTCTGTCTTCAGAGTTTGAGACTTCAGCTGCATCTATGGCTCGAAGAATGTGTTATTAGCTCGTGCTCGGATGTATTGACGGGAGCCAGCCCGGGCAGAAAATGCTGCTTGCAAGGCTCCAAGAGTAGCGTTCCCTCGGTGCGCTGGGGAATGCCCCTGGTTTTCCCCTGAGTACCTGCAAAAGCAGCCACCCCACTGATTTCAGCATTTAAACTTTTCTTGAAAGAGAAATGAAGGTGCAGACAGTGACATACGGGCCCCAGCCTTCGATGTAAGGAGCGCTGATAAGGCGGTGGGTCGGCGTGTAACTGGCCTGGTGTGCCAGCCGGGGTCAGCTGTGGTTCTCCGGGAGCTGGTAATGAAGCCGCTTTCCCATAAGGAAGCGTGTTTCCTTCCTCGCGTTTTGAGCACCTGTACGGTCAATTTTGACTTCATACTGGGTAGGTCTTCCCACACCGTACAGAGGGACTGAACAGACGAGCAGGAGACAGACTTATTGTTTTGAAATTTGGGGGAATATTTCTTGGGATCATCTTGGGATGAACTTTAAGTTTTAACTACTATGAACAAACGTAAGGAGTGGGAGAAGAGGACTGTGTTTGAGCAGGGTGGGAACATCCCCTGCCTGGAGGAGTGGCTGTCCTGGAAAGCTGAACAGTTCTTTTCTTTACTGGAGTTCACTGGAGCATCTCTCACTTTTTCAGAGGGAATATGCTAAATACTGATGTTTATAGAGACTTTAAGCACATGTTCAGGACAACTACAGAAATCTTGACTTTCTAGAAAAATAGGTATTTTTAAATAAAAACAATATTCTTCCAGAGAGAGTTGTTGGAACTAATTTTAGCATGAAATGCTTTGACTGTGCTTAATGGTATGTCTGTTGAGTACTTACTGAGGACTCATCTAGCTTTAGAGCACTGTGGAAGTTTTAAGAGTACGTAGATGGGTGATAACAGTAACAACAAAATCCACTGTTTGTTTCATCTTGCAAACAGGCTGAAGCAGACTCAGCATATTTATATCAGGAGATGCAGTCTTTATGCAAGGAGAGGAAACGTGGAGAAATTGAACATTTCATCTCCTTGCACATGTTGTACAGTGGGTTTAGGCGAGGTATCAGGGACAAGCTTGCAGCCTAGGACTGATGAAAACTTAGTGTCCCGCCTTCTGGTTGACTTCAGTGTGGGTTATACAGTTGGCTGTTGGCCATAAAACCTGCTGCTGAAGAGGCTTAGTCCTTCAAGTGGGAGTTGCTCTGTAGTAAATAATAGGGTTTCATCCCTTCTGACACCCTTACGGTATTGTTCACTTGTTCGTCCAATTTATTCTTTCTCGCATAGGAAGCAATCTACATGGATATTTTGAGTGGTTCTGAGAATGGTGATATGGTAGCAGTAAGGAGCCGTGGCTGGTTAGAGTATATGCTGCTTCCCATCAGTCTGTGTTTAACTTGAAAATTATTTTAGATTTTTAAAAAATAATGTAAGTGTGCATCTGAAGTATGCAGCTTAAGGAGATACTAAGAATAAGACTGGAAGAGTTGCATTTTTCTTTTTTTCCCATGCTTATACAGATGCAAAATCAGAAGTCAGACTTTTACTTTCTGCTGATCCTACCAGTTCTACGCTGGTGCCACGCAGCCAGTTTCAGATATTTATACTCCAGTTATTTTCTTACTGCAATTTGAGATGACAGTTTCTGCTAAAAACTTTTGAAAAATAAACTGTGTATATTCATATTATCTTTTTTCATATCCCGTCGTTCCTTATTTATGTGAATAAACATGGTTTTATTCCTCTGACAAATCTGATCAAAACTGATTAGGTTCACCAAGACTGTGTGAAAGTAAGCTTTCTTCTAAATATTGTTCTTCTTTGCTGACTCATCTTTTTTGCCAAAATCACTGAGGCTGCTGTTATTTAAGCACCATTTTATGCTAGACAAAATAAGCTCTTCTGAACAGAATTATGAAATTTTCCTTCACTGCTTAGCAAATGTGGTGCATTTGAGCGTGAAAGATGAACAAAGTATGAGTTACAGAAAGTATTTCTGTACTGATGGTGGTAAAGCAGCACTCTTGCCCTGGTTACAAACTAACCTGAAAGTGCTTTATGGTCCTTAAAAAGCAAGATGAGTGACAGTTGCGTAAAAATAGCCTCTTACTGCACTGTAACTGGCTTCTATTTGTGCTGTCAGAGCTTAATATGGTACTTAGGTCTTTTAATGAATATTTTAAGCCTATCATCTCTGCTGGTGTAGGGTAGAGGGAGAGAATCCTTCTGCTACTCCATCCATTTTTTTGTCTAAGTGCTGAAATACTGCTTTTAAGATCTGGTATGGCATATATAAGTGGATAGTAAACTGTTCTAACAGATAGATATATGTTGACTGAAAAAATAAAACTCCTAAAGAAGGTGCTAATTACCACTAATGCTTGAAAAAATATTGCTGAGTGACCATCTTACAGGTATGTAGCATATTCTGCCTGTACCGTAGTGGTATAATCAGGCCTGACAGTTACAGGGTCGAAGCTGTGAGGAAGGAGAAGGGTGTTGGTTGCTGGTCAGTGACCCTGGAAATTGATCTGTTGATTTTATTAAAAACAAAACACCCCCACCCCAACAACAAAACAAAAACAAACACCCACACCCCCAGTATACGCTGCTTTTCCAGGCTTCAATTTATTTCTGTGTCTGGCTGGTATTACAGTAATTTCATCTTCATTACTCTCTTTTTAGGTTGCCTGAAGCTCAGCAGAGGGTTGGAGGATGTTTTCTAAATCTGATGCCACAAATGAAAAGCTTATACCTTGCATACTGTGCCAACCATCCATCAGCAGTAAACGTTCTCACAGAACACAGGTATGGTTGTTTTGTGGTCTTTTAAGGCTGATACAAAAAAAAGTACATAAAATATACTTGTGTTGTAAAGCTGTGATGTCTCTTTTGACACACATTTGGTATGGTAGAGCTTGTTTAAGGAAAAATAAAACTAGTATATTTTTTAAAATAAGACCAAAAAGACTCACAACGCAAAGCTGTTCCGTGTCATTAGGACCAGCTTGTCATTTTAGCCAGTGTCTTATCAACTATTTGAGAGAATCTTCTCATTTAAAGAATGCATGCTGGGCTCTGAATACGTAAACCAAACTGTACTGATTTTCATCTTTTAATTAAAAATGTCGAGATCAAAACAAGTTTGTGAAATTATGGCATAATTGACATGATTACCAATAGGCTTTTTAGACAGTTGGCAAATTGTAACTTCGCCCTGTAAAAGCCTGTACGTTTGTATGTACTTAACTTTATAATGGTATATCCTTAGTTTTACTTTTGAGTAATATGAAAGGAGTGTGAAAGTTGAGAAAGTTTAGAAAATTAGTATTTCCTGTGTGTAGAAGTAGGATGCTGAGTTAACATGGTGTTGCTCAGCTTTGGGACAGACCTTGAATTTGACAGAAGATGCCCTGTATCACCTTGAGGGAAGAGTGTTGGGGCCAGAATTTGATAAAAGAAATCTGCTTTCACAAACTTTGCTACGTATTCTCCTCATGAGCATGTGCTGAAGCAGCTGTTACTTCGGGGCTATTGGTGTTTGCTTGTGGTGCAGGACAGAACCGTGATCTTCTCTTGAAGGTTAGACATGGGACAAATTCTAGCAGGGTATCTGTTCTTTTTGCTTCACCCCTGCTTCCCCCGCCCCCCCGCCTTTTTTTTTTTTTTTGTCTTCTTGTGATGGACCAAAGTGAAGTTATTTTGAAGGTTCTTAACACTCCCTAAACAAAGAGGAGAATAATTGATTGTTCACTATAATGTTAGCTTCTTCCAAGAACTCGCTTTTTGTTTTAACAGCAACACTATGTGGCATATTTGTGAGCTTTACTTATAATATTATAAATAAAAAAAACCTTGTAGCTACCAAATACTATGAACTATCACTTATGTTAGTGAGATGTGTAACTATGTTCCAACCCCAGTGTGAAAAATCAAGCTGTAAATTCTCGTTGCAATATAGGCAGAAATAAGGTAGTTTTTTTTGTCAGAAGCAATGGTGAATGAAAATTCAGCTAGACAAAACATGTTTAAAACCCCCTGACGAAACCCCTTAGTGTTTGTTTTCTTTCAAGTGGCCTACTTCTAGTACCACTTTCTGTAAATGGTAAAATATTTAGGTTTTAATACTCTTAGGCTTAGATTTTTTTGTTTGCTTGTGCCTTTATGCTCTTTCCATACAGAGATCTGGGATTTAATCTATAGATGGAGGATGGCAAGTGATAGCGAAGTGATCATCTACATTTCTTAAGATTTGGAGACGTTCGTAAAGGATTATCGTAACTTTCAGAACTCTTGGAAAACACAGGGAATAGCCATGTCTGAGAAATGGTGATAGAAATGTGAGGGAGGAAAGCTGTTTGTCCTGCAAATGGAGAGGAGAAGCATTTCTTCTCCTCTGTGTTGCTTTGCACATAGGTTGTCCTAAGAAGAATTCGGCTTCTGGTCTGTAAAGTCAGCTTGATCTGAAGTCCTGGTGGAGGCAATGTAGGTGTCAAAGTGGTGAAGTAGGTTGGATGTGGAGTAGGTTCAAAGCAATGGTGGTGTTTGTAAGAGATAGCTCAAGGGGAGGGAAGTTGTGATAAACAGCTTTCTGTTTAGTGCTGTGGTGTTGCCAGGCATGAGTCAACAGAACTGAATCCTCTTCTTTTTAATTACCCCTTTTTCATTATTCTAAGCCCATCATTTTTGTGGAACGTTGCTGTAGGTAGTAAGTGGCTTGACTAAACATTCTGCTTGAGAGGGCTGCCGTGAAGAAATCAGAAGGTGCTTTAAGCAGGTCTGAACCTTTTCCTCTCAGAACGCCGGGAAGCTGTTAATTACATTGTTTTAAAGGTAGAGGGATAACAAACTGATCGAAGGCATGAGGAAAAGGAAAATACTCAGAACTGTCTGCTTGTCTATTTAGCTGAGATGTTTTTAGTGTGTAAAAGCATCCCTCATAAACCTTAATGTAAAAATTACTGTGAGGTTTGTGGATAGTCATCATTGTAACAATAATGAAACAACTACACTGCGGTTAATACTAGATAATATTGAACTGGAATTTTTCAGAGATGTCAAAAACCGAGGCTTAAGACTTCTAAAAAATAGTGATGATTTTGTTGGCTGGTTTTGTGGTATGGTTTTACCAGAGGGTCCAAAAGCATTATATGTGTTTTAATACCAGCAAAAATGTGGCAGAGAAATGGATGTTTGCTGAATTCTGGGATTTGAGTATCATGTTTGTAACAGCTGTGCTATTCAGTAGCGTTTTAGAGAGAGGAAAAAGTAACAGTCTGGAGCAGTTCGATTTGGAACACAAATTCTTACTGTCTACAGTAGATTATTTCTTGCCATGAACTCTGTGCACTTTATAAACTGAACACATATGCATTAACTGTGCTTCTGAAAGCCTGTCTACAAAAAAACATAGCAGATAATTCGAAGTCAGATTCTTACATTGCAAAACTAGTATTTTCTGCAGTTTATTAATTCCACTTGCTTTTTGGTGGGAACCATACCAGCAAAAAAGAAACAAAAAAATCTCCTAGATAATTGCTCTAGGTGAAACTTCAGAAACTTTACCTCTCTTTTTGTTTTTTATTCAATAAAATATACTAGTTTTATTATTGTATTTTTACTGTCACTGACTAAAAACAACTTACAGGGAAAATGGCTGTCATTTTGAAGCATTAACTGTATGGTTTCTATAACCAGTTGGATCACTGTAACATCAAAATTGTAAGCAGTCATCTGCTTTGATGGAATATTACACATGAGGTTTTTATATGTAATTTTCTGAGGTATCCAGCATGCTCTTTGGGAAGTGTTGTAATATCTATTAAAATGCCGTTGACACCTGGTAGACTCTGTGTGTGTGCATATGTATATATAAAACCTGATGACATTAACTTGGAATTGTTTTGGACTTCTAGTCAAAAGCTTCTTTTTTTGAATAGCATTTTCATAGTGAAGTCAATTCTAAATAGCAGTACTTAGGATGGGGCTGGAGATTTAAAAGCGGCATTCAGTTGGAATGTGACTGGGTTTTTTCTTCTTTTTTTTTTCTTCTTTTTTTTTTTAAATGCCATTCAGTATGAATGCCAGCCTGTGTTTCCTCTTTCTCTTCTTTGCCATTTGCTTCTTGATCATATGTAGCAGCAACATGGGGGCTTTTATTCAACTGGTACAAGTAAAGGGGGATGTGCATATATATGTTCATATATGTCTGTGTTTATATAAATACACAGTTGGAGGTGAAGTTTTAATTATATTACTTAATGAATAAGAGATTTTTTTCATGTTCAAATCTTCAAAGTTGCAAACATCTTTCATTTCCTTAAGTTAACAGTTAGTAGTCAAACTATTGAAATAAGTATCGTTAGAGACCCGAGTGTATGTGAATATGAAGAAATGAGGAAGAAAACTAATACAGCCCATAACAGGAGTTGGGGTTCCAGAGCTGCATGTTTCTGAGGATGTATTTGTCTCTGATAATCACAACAACAAAAAAAATCTTACTGTTAAGTTTGGGAACAGATTCTCTTCTTGGTTCCAGATGTGGCACTGTAAGTTTTGTCCAGGTGTTAAAGTTGGTACTCAATGTAATTTCTCCAATTCTATACAGTCCTGAAATTCGGTAGGTACTTTCTGTCTTGGGAATTGTTTCAGAACTGTTGCATATTTTTTTTTCAGAATTAAAACTATTTCTGTGTAATGAATCAAGAATTTTGAAGAATTAAGTCATTTTTCCTTAGGTTTGTCATCGTGACTTGTAATAGTGTCTTAAGCCACTGGCTGGAGCCGAAGAGGTGGAGTTTGCCGGGTGCAGTTGGGTGATGGCTCTGGCAGAACTCAGTGTTTTGCATGTTTCCAGCACTGCCTCTTACCTTGTTCCCTTCTCTCTTAGTGGCTGTAGTGCCACGGTACGCGATTCCTATTTTATTTACTTTATTCCATAACAGTCATACCTTTTTGGCTCCGTTATATGAGGTTTGTTTCTAATATAATATCCCATAGTTTTGCTTGAGGATCCCGGGTCAAGGCCAAGGGTAGGTGATTCAATATGATAATTCGGTATTACTTTAGGAGAGAATTTTGCTAGCTGGTGAGAGCAGTAGGGCCTCGGGAGCGTAGTGTTTGGTCAAAGTAGCATTGATTGCTGTGTGTGCTTCTTGCTGTAGACCTATGCTTGCCTTCCAGTAAGAGAAGAAACAGGATGAGCAACCTAAGGCATGAAAGAATGAATTTCCCTCAAATTAAAAAACCCAGTTGAATGCAAAATACAGAAATGGGTAATTGCGGTGGAGTAAGGAGTCCCAGGAACATCAGATGTTCCCCTGGGAAGGATCACAAGCCACGAAGTTCAGTGTGAGGAGAAACTCAAGCAAAGAAGAAGAGGAGGCAGAAGCTAGGGCTGGGACTTTTATGTGGACTGTATCCAAAATGGCAAGAGGAAAGATATTTGAGTATAGAATTCACCGAAGGGTGGATAACATAATTAAAAAAAAAAAAAAGTCTTAACAGGCCCTACTGATCAGCGGACATAAAACTCTTCAGAAGAAATAGTGCAGACCCAATGTAATCAGCATTAAGTATGTAATTGCGAGGGGGGGTAGGTTTTTAAGCTTTTTTACTTTGTTTAAACACCACCATGTTTATTTTGAAATGAAGTGGCTGAAAAATGTTTCCAAAAGAAAATTTAATTTGATTAAAAGGCAGCCAAAAATTAGTAATATACGCCTGCTTTATTTATTTTGCCAAGTGGCAAGTGTCGAGCCAGTTCTCAGCTGGAAGAAGGCTATTCACAGATCTTTGCTTGCGCAAACATTAATTTTGCTAGATTCTTTTCTTCTCTTGGATAACATGTCCCAAGCATACTCTACACTTGCATCACAGACCTAGCAGTCTGGATAAAATTTGCGGAGCTTGAAACATCACAATTACTCAGAGTAACTGGAGCGTGGAATACAGATCAGCTTGAGTCAGAAAACTCTTTGTGCCTCCCCCACTTTGGTGCATCCCCGAGCCTGCGAGCGTGCCGGCTGATGTCATACGCCAAGCAACAGTCCCCGGGAGAGCAGCTTGACTGGGAAGTGTAGCACTGGGAAATTAAAAGCCGCGGTTGAGGGGCTGCCGAGGCGGGCTGTGCCACAACGCTCTCAAAATGCGGTGCCTGTGTGCAGTCCTCAGACCCGTCAGCAGTGATAGCTCGTGTTCCATCTATTACAAACAGAGACCTACTTCAGAAGTGTAAGTCGTGATTTTAAACGTATATGGTTTAGTTCCGGGGTGTGCTTCCTCAAGTTTAAATGGCTGCTTTTGGGTTGGGTTTTTTTTTTCCTGCTATTAATATAGGCACATCTGAACTTGTTTTCTTCCCTCCCGCCAGTCTGATTTGCAACTTTAGAGGCATCTGTACTGAGAAAGATTTGAACGTATTAATAGGGCTTAAAGACACTTTTCATGGTGACCTTTAAAATATCTCAAGCTGTGAACTAACTCTAGTCTGGAGTGAAGAGAACTCTTCAGCTCAAAATTTCAGGATAAATGAAGCACGGCACTTTCATACGCTTCTCTGCATTCTGTTCTGTAAAACAACACAAGTAGTGAATTCAAATCTCAGCTGCCTCTTTCTGAAAAGATGCTTGTTTAGGCAGTTGTGACTAAGTTGATGATTTCACCGTTCGAAAGTTTTTTCCTGTTCAGCTAAATGATACCTTTTTTAAAAACGTACTGCTTAGCTGTGGGCCGGAGTTTTATTCAGCATACATTGCCTAGGAGAGTGTGGTACTTGCAGGCATCATTTGCAGTTGTGACATGAAAGAGCCATTGTCTTTGGCAAAGCAGCTGCGCTCTTAAGCTAATGACACTGACTTTCAAGCAGCTATTAATTAAAAGACAGTTGCGAACTGTTGTTGTATTCAAACAGTATTTTAATCCACCCATTTTTTATTAAAAGTAAACCTTTCAGTTATGTTCTGTATCGCATTTGTCCTTTGTGAATAAATGAAGGACGCTCACTTTAAGCTTCGAGCTAAAGCAACGTCCATTTTGCCAGATATTTTATGTCCACGAAGCCGCAGAGGTAGCAGGTTGGTTTAGCATGAGTGGACTGCTAACAGGGTCCGCTGATGGGACTGCTCAGACAAATTTTGGGTACTATTGTCTTAAAAGAGTGTGTGTGTGTCTGCGCGTTCATACTAGAGTTTGAACAAGCTGGCATGTCAAAACTTGTCAGAGGGAAGCGCAGAAGTGTATGAAAGAAAACATTGTCCTCTTGGGAATGTTGGGAGGAAAACGACGTCATTCAGTTTTAATTACACCTATTAACGCTGCTCCTGATGATGCCATTGCTAAGCGTGTTTTTCAGGACTTTGTGTACATTTCAAGTGAGCTGAGGTTTAAACTTGCTCAGTAGGTTCCTACACTGTGATTAAGGAAAAGGGAGGCGATGATGAAGGGGCATCTGGTGTGGAAGAGCAGTGAATGGTCTGGAAACTGCTGCAACGTTGCGTAACCTGGGAGTGTGTTTAGTCAGAGGCGTTGCAGAGTAGACAGCGAGAACAAGATAGTGTCAGGGTTTTATTTCAGCTTTCCAAGTAGTCGATTTTTAATTCAGGCTACAGCGAGTCTTTTTCTGTTTTCTCGCACATTTATTTCATAATGCCAAATTCGGGAAGAAATGGAACAGTGATAATGAAAATTAGAAATGCGAATGTGGGTGAAATGGTAACCAATGTTCCTCCTCCTGTACAGGCATTAAATGAAAAAAAAAAGGGGGGGGGGCAGGGGGAGCGCAAGCATTGTGTTGGTGGATAGCTCAGCAAATACCGTTTATATAATGCATTTGTATGCACCCAGCAGCATGGAGATGGCCGAAGTAAATAGGAATAGGATTTTTTTTTTTCCTCTTTGCAATCTGAAGGCAAAAATTAGTGCTGTTCAGAACAATGTTAAATTGAACGGTGTGTGGTATTTGTGATTGGCACGTCCTGTAGAACATACTGCTATGCTGGGGGGAAAAGAGAAGCTGCATAGATACGCATGTGGGTTGTGCTGATTGAAATGGGGAAGAATAGCAGGTGATGTGAAAGGGAATAAATAGTTGATAAAGTTAGGCAGCAGGGGTTGTGTATCTGGCTAAAGCAAACCAAATGCAAAGAATGAGTTTAAATGGTTACTTCCTGTTGGTTCTTGTAGCAAATGTCTTTCGTTTAAAATAAAATAGATGAACATACTTATCAAGTACCATATGTAATCTAGCTTTATGATGCTGACATGGGTGGGGGTGCTTGCAGGGAGAATTAATGGATAAAACAAAAAAAAAGAGCAGTGTTGTGCACACGATCAGTGTCACATACACAGTGAATTGGAACACAAAACCAGTGAGTGCCTCCTGACAGAAGGGCTTTCACAGGTGAGCTTTGGCAAAGCTTCCTGTGGAAACTGGGCACCGTACCTTCATTTGCCTGCCTCGTCACCTTGCTGGAAATAGGTCCTACTTTTTAGCTGAGTCGGGAGGAGAGGACGTGCCACCACCCAGAGCCATGCAGCTTTAATGTGTCAGTGAATTAGCCTGAATCCTCGATGAACAAGCAGCTAGTAACATGGTAAAACCAAATCGTGAGTCAAAATCCTTAGTCTTGTTTAGGGTGCCACCAGAATCAGTTGGCAAGTTCTGAAGTTGATGTGATTTTTATGCTGAGTAAGGGCTGTGACTAAGAAAGCGGAAGGTAAAGTAGGTTTCCAGGCTCTAGGTGTACGGAGTTGGCCAGCTTTACTTCTTCAATCTAGAGTTAAGCTAGAAAAGCACTCGGGTTTGTTTGTGTTGCATTAATATAACCTTTCATGCAAGGTACCGTAGGAGGTTTTTTCATTGGGTTTTAATTTTGGCTAAACCCTGATCGTGTCATAGCTGATTTTAGGAAGCCTGGAGTTGCTGACACGCGTTGCTTGAGAGGGACGTAGCAAGGTCTGCCCGGCGGAGCCGTGGGCGTCCGCGAGTGCGCCCAGCCCTTCTCTTCGCACCTTTACAGCATCAGGCCAGTGTTGGGAAATCCCTTCACCGGCTTTGTCCCCTCTGCAGTTGAGTACAGCAGGAATATTGCACAAATACGTGCACCGAGGAGTGCCTGGGGCTGGTTAGAGTGGGGGTGGAGCGCTCTAAAAGAGCTGGCGTAAGGTTATGTTGGACCTGACAGTTCACAAAGGGTACTGCATGTATTTAAGCAAGGTAGTGTAAGTAAATGCCAATTAATTAATTTGAAGACAAGTAAACATTGGAGTAAACTGTATGGAAAAGTACCTTCTGTTCTGTGAACTTGGGGAAACTGTAGCAGCCGGGAGGAGAGAGGTCGGGGTGGGATGGTGGGTGAAGCACTTCCATTGGGATGGGAAGGTTGGGGTTCACGTTCTTGTTCTGCTCTCTTGTCTGTTGGGACAAATGACATCAGCGAAGTGTCGCTCGTTCTGCAGCGGGAAGGGGCGTGCGTGAGCCGTGGGGGAGGTAGGGAGGTCTGTTTGTCGGGGTCTCTGTAACGCTTTTGTGCAGCGTGACTCACCGGTAGCTGAGCCTGTGTGTTACGGCCGTGTCCGATCAGTGCCCGTTTCCTGGGGAAATGGAGCCGGGCAGGATTAACTTCCTGCATGGAAACACCGTGCCCTGCGTTTGGGGATCCCTGCCCTTCCCTTTTTGTTAATGTGGCCATAATGTACAAGTGTTCCTCCTTTATTGCTGTTGTTTGACACTGGGTTTATACTTTCTGAAAGTACTGAATCTGGTAGCTGGCTAAGGCTTCCTTTGAAAAATGAGACTATGCCAATAACCAGGGAGGGGAAAAAAATTTTAAGTAGTAATTCTCACTTATGGGGGCGTAATGCTATTAATCAGTAGAAAAATAATCTTAGAGTAGAATTTACTCGACTGTCACATGAGAATAGCGGGGTTTTTGTTGTGGTTTGGGGGTTTTTTTTGGTTGGGGGGGGGGGGTTGATAACTAGTTAATTTATTATGACAAGGGCTGAAAACATGAGCAACCCTATCTGCAGACGTTTGGAATGACACAGCTTGAGTGCAAGAAGATGTTAATCTTAATAAGCGGCTTTCTGAATTTCCTTTATTTAGGTTTTGTCTTTAGAATCCCATGTTCTTCTGCAACTTGTATTTTCTGAAGCCTGGAAGTCAGCCCAGGTGCTGCTGTATCTTCCTTCCCCCACGGAGAGAGCTCATTTTGTTCTTGGTCATTTAAACTCTTGAAAAGCTTGTCCTCCACCATAGTCCTCTGAAACCTCTGCTTTATGAGGAAGCAGAATGAATACGTAGCTATTTCAAGTCTCCTTGATAGCAAAGTGAGCTGAAATTTCCAGGATGCGCTGCTTTTTCAACTGAGTTAATGTAAAAGGTTGAGGGGCTGGTCCAGTTCTTGGAAATGACAAATACAAAAGAACATCTGGGTAGGGGAAGTAGCAGTTCATGGTACTTGGAGAGCATGGATTTCTTACAGCAGCTTTGCTGTCCAAACAAGTGTGTTGTGTGAGTACACCCTCAGTGAAACCCGAACTCGTTTGAGAATAGATTGCCCAGTAATTATTTCTGCTATGCTCTGCCATTTGTATGGCTGTTGGTTAGTTGGGCATTCTGCAATAACACCTTGGATGTGTGAGATGAGGTCATTAAATGTAAGTGTGGGAGGAAAAAAGGTCCTGAAACATTCTGTGTCTTTCCATTAGTGCCTGACACCTTAAAAATATCAATGCTTGATTAAATATGAAGCCATTGACTCATTTATGCTTGTGTATTACCTGTGTAAATCACCTCTAAGGTCAGATGTCATTTTACTAGACTAAAGAGCTGAGTAATAAAATACAGCGCAAATGGCTTTATTCTGTAATCTTTGCTCACATGGGGTACTCCGTCTTTGAGCATGAGTTGCCTGGAACGGTGGGTTTGCTCCTATGTCTGTTGTTCCCTGGATGGACCCCAAATCTGCAAATGTCTTTGTTCCTGTATTTTATTTAATGCAGAAACTGATTGGAGCACTTAAATTGTACTCGAGTTACTTTTTGATTTATTTGGCCTCTTGCTTTATTGGCAGAATTCATTGTGGATGAAAGACTGAAGTGAAGAACCCAATGTAATTTTAATTGCCTTGGTAATTTGATCTTAATTTGCTTAAATATCTTGTGTACACAGTGAGGAGCTAGGAGAATTCATGGAGATGAAAGGTGCCAACAGCCCTGGGATCCTTGTGCTGACCACGGGCCTCAGCAAACCTTTTATGCGTCTGGATAAATACCCCACGTTACTCAAAGAACTTGAAAGGCACATGGAGGTATATCTTATCAGCATTTATGTTCCAGCTTAATGATGATTTGACAACAATTATTTTAAAGGTACATGTCAAACATGATGGGACCCAAAATTACATTTGTTTGCTCTTCCGTCAGCCTTCTAAAATATGGGCTGCAGTGGTTTAAAATTCAGTGCGGTAAAACTTCCTAACGTTTAACGTAAAACTAGCCAGAGAAGCTAATCTTTGCTGCTAGAACAGTCTGGCAGGGGCTTTGGGTGGCTCGAGGTTAAACGTGTCTCCTGCGCGCTGCTCGAGGCTGCTTCGTCTGTAGGAGGAGCGCTGCTTCTCGGCTTCGGACCTCAGCGTCCAGCACTTCGCTGGAGTAGTCCCTTCGACTTCGCTGGACACTGTCCAAAACTCGTCTTCCCAGTATGGGGAGGTGTTTGAGGAGCTACTGTTTCTGCCTTTGCATTTTATAGGTTAGACTTCTGGAGTGTGAAGGAGGGAGAGAAATAGAAAGTGATGGGTCTTTGTCTTGTCACACAATGTGGTTTGTCAGTCAGTGACGGCGGAACATACTGGTCTGCAAGGAGTCTGGTTCGTGACAAACCTAACGTGCCAAATAAAACTCTTTAAAATAAACACTTTCCTGGTAGGATTTCAAAATCTCTTATACACTAGGTCTTGTAAAACTTCCTTGGCTCTATTTTAAGCATAAGTAGGAATGTTATATGTGCTTCTTCATTTTTAGTACAAGCAAGACCACCAGTGTTTGATATAAGAATAAGAAGGCTGTGAAAAGAGAGCAGATTGGTCTATAACTTCTGTTTTACAGAATTACTTGGTTTTAGTTAAGCCTCTAAAAGTTTTTTTGTTAAATTTTACTAGAACTGAAGTTTTTATGTGTGTTTTCTCCATTGTTTTTAGGATTATCATCCGGATCGTCCAGATATTCAAAAATCCATGACTGCCTTCAAAAATCTTTCTGTAAGAGTGATAAAAACCAGATGATATATTTTAAGTAGAATGTTTTCTAATCTCATCCCCCTCTATTGCTTTAAAAAAAAGTGAAGCTTTTTCGTAAATGTTTGTATAAGAAATCTTTGAAAGCCTGGAAATTGCTGTTTGTGGGGGGAGCTCGGGATGGTAATTTGCTGGGGAGTTAGAGCAAATCGCCTGTGGCTGTCAGTGACGGAAAGCGTTCTGCATTCCTTGGTCTGCCCTCTTGCTCGTGCTCCATCTCCCTCTGGTCCAGTGGTAGCATAACTGGTGTCCTGAAGAAGGGCTTCTTTGCAACAATCGAGTATATTTTCGGAGTTTTTTCTAAAGTGCATTCCTTCTAGGGGAATGGTGGTGGAGTTGGGGGAGAGAGGATGAAGGGGAAAGTGCTAGTGAAGTTTAGAAGATATGAAACTTCTAGGAATAATGGGAGCAGGAAGCCTAATTTGAACAGATGAGCTGTCTGTTACTGTCTTTAAAAAAACAAACACCACAAACCATACCTCAACTGCAACAAGCGTATACGTAATGCAGCCTCAGTTACAATAAATTGAATGTTTTGTCCTTCCTGTTAGCGTGTGCTGGTGGTACCCTGGCATTTTCTGGTTTTTATTTTTTAACGCAGAAACGTAGTGTTATCTGTGTTCAGAAGAGGTTTGGGGATCCTGTTCTGTTGGACGCTTTACAAACAAGTGGAAATAATTCTTGTTGAGAAATATTCAAATGAATGGGAGTACAGCTAGTAGAGCAGGTTGGAGACATTTAATAAAAATAGGAACAAAAGGTTATACACACTTACAGTTTGCACAGTTGTCGTGACTCTCTTTACTAAAGAAATACGCTTTGTTGTGTAGTTGTGTATTTGTGACAGCTGTGTTACTCTTTTCTGCTGAGCCTAGCCATTTTTGGTTGAAAATACAAAAATTGGAAATGTAAAGAAAGAGGAAATTTGAGAAACAGAGCTATGACTATGAATTTGGAATGGTATTTGAAGTCAGTGTATTGAAAGGAAGAATAATAATACTGAAGTGCGAAACTAGTTTTATAAGAAATGTTGGTAATAGTCATCTAAATGAAAATGCTTCAAGTTAGGTGCTGAATTCTGTGTACTATAGGCACGACAGTAAATAAAACTGTAGTGGTATTTCTATCCTTAATCTGCTCCAAATTAATAGAGTTGATAGAGATGGTATTTTTCTCTGTTTGTTAGGCACAATGTCAAGAAGTACGGAAACGGAAAGAACTTGAACTACAAATACTGACAGAAGCTATCCGTTGTTGGGAGGGAGAGGATATTAAAACACTTGGCAATGTGATTTACATGTCCCAGGTCATGATTCAGTGTGCTGGAAGTGAGGTAATGTCCTTCTCATCTTTACTGTCGTCTGTTTTCCCATTTTGAATAAAATTAATTATCATAATTATGCAGCAGAAAAAAACAATGCTTCAGAGATACTAATCTAGGCTAAAATCTTTCTCTACTGATTTAAGGCTTTTATTACAAAACCTGAAATCAATGTCCTTGAAGATGGATGGTCTCATCTGTAAAATTTGCTAAAACATAACCAAATATAGCAGTTATAAACATATGAAGATGACTTTGCAGGATTATTTTCAAAGTGTGTAATTAAACAGGATTTTCTGTGTGTAGTTGCATTACAGGATCATTTTGCATAGCAGTTATTATGGCTTATTTTAAATAAAAACAACTTTCAAGTTTGGTATTTATTGTATGCTGTCTGAGGCACACTTTTTCCTCGCTGTTTTGGGCAGTTAGCTCCAGCAGTAAATTTTAAAATACAAGCTTGAAAACCAAGTGGTTTTGGAGAAATAGGATAGAACGAGACATTAGAAAGTTGAAGGTGACCCTGGGGTGTTTTTTTTTTTAAAAACACAAATCAACCAACCAAAACACACAAAGAAAGGGTTGTCCAACCAGAAATAATGTTAAAATAATCTTAAAGTGCTAACAGAAAGGAAATGTTGTACAGATTACTGACATGTTTTTACTGAAGCTTTGAACCTGGTGGGGCTTTTGAATTGCAACCTCATTCAGTCAGTTTCCTGCCTTAGAACAAAGATGCCCATAAACATGAAAAAAGAGTAAAGTGTTTATGCAACCAAATGTTTAAAAATTCGTTGCCTGATATTTTTCTCTCAGATATTTTGTTAGGTGTTAAAATAAATTAATTGGTTTTGTCTTTTTTAAAATGATATAGACATTTACAAATGTTTACTGAAAAACAGATAGAAACATTAAAACTTGGTAAGGACTTGCATTGTTTAGCAAAGATGCTTGAACTTGAGATGTGACTTTGTCAATGGATATATTTGTTTTGTCAGTAAAATTAAAACATTACACCTTAATGCTTCTCTATTTTGTTGTTTGTCTATAGCAGTAGATTGAGTAAACCTCCTCCTTCCATAAAAATACCCCCAAAACAAAACCACAAAGGATAACTTCATAAGTGAAACCAGCAAATTAAAGCCAGAAAAAAGTAATGGGTGGTTTTGTTGCAAATATAAGTGTTACTACTTTCCTTTGTATTCTTTTTCTACTTTGGGGCATAATCCAACATCATTCAAAAATCCTGTCTCTCCAATTTGAGAGACCACGGTCTTGATGTTACTGTAACAGCATCCATCTAAATTATATTAAGAAATATATCAAATGTGTAATTTTGGTTTTGATGAAATCGGCAAAACATTTGTTACCATGTTAAACATGGTCAGTATTTCACCCAGACTGTAAAATTTCCATTTTAAAGTAATTAGGCTGTACTCTCCAGGAAGAAGTAGAGGCATGTGTTACTAGCACTTTTCAAATAGAAAATAAAATAATTCTGGCACTTTCTGGGGTTTGGGGAGGGAGTGGGGGTGTTAATTCTATGGAGAGTTAATTTTGCCAGGAGCAAATACTTGTGGAGTAGTTATGGAGTTTTAACATTGATGGTAGTTTTTAATAAAATAAAACAGAATGGGGCGGGGAGGGGGCGAGGGGCTTGTGATGTTGTATTTACTTTTCCGTTTTCTTTTTTTGATAAGGAAAAGAATGAAAGGTATCTTCTTCTCTTCCCTAACATTTTGCTAATGTTGTCTGCCAGCCCGCGAATGAGTGGGTTTATCTATCAGGTAAGGTAATACATGTACATGTGTGTATAAATGTGTTGGGGTGTGGTTTTTTCCAAATGGTATTTTGTAGGAAATTTGGAAGGATTATTAAACTTTTACATTATAAAAATAAAAGGTAACTTCTACAATAGGAACTGGTGACATGGTTTATAAACTTCTGGGCTAGAAGCTATGACTATGAGCAAAGGTTTTCTTACCTTGTTAGTAGTAGCTAACGAGAGGACGTAGCGATAGATTTTTAGATCTACGTAGGAAAACAGTGCTGTTGTGCAGGTTGGTTAGTGCTCTTTGCTGCTTGGGTCTTGCCAAAATTACACGGCGCTCTTGAGCTTTCATGGTGTGACCATCGGTTTCTTTAGGCGCATCTGCATTAGTGTTTTGTCTTTGAATCAGAGCACTTTTGAAATGAATCTTCTAGTTTTTTCTGTTTAATGATCTTTGACCATGGTGTAGAAGTCGTTTTGGGGCTGAGAGTCGAGGTTCCCTCTGGATGAAGCAGAACTGGAAGGCATGCTCCAAAAGTGGACTTGACCTGCTCCAGCTGCTGGAGCAGTTGAAGTGCACGGGCTGACGTTTAGTCCCCGGCCCCAGGTTAGAGCTAGCCCGGCGTAACAGCACCCAAAACGCGTGCCGTGTGGCCTTCGGGTCCGAGCGCCGGGTGTTTAACCGCACAAGTCCTCTGCTCGCTGCTGCTGGACGCAGTCTTTGAGCTCTCCACCACGTTTCCTAGCTGAACGCTGGTGCCTGTTTCCCCACTGCAGAAATAGAACCACTCTGCTGTGGTGCAGGAGGATCGGTGGGAGGCTGGCTCCCCTGTCGCTCTAGGACACAGTGCTTTTGCAGAAGCGCTTGCGTTTTGCGAGTGTGTTTCGAAAGACCCCCGAGAAATAAAGCTAAAGCAAATGCACAGTCCGTGACTTCTGAAATCTTTATAAAATGTTCTTCAAGTATTGCTGTGTGGTTTCCAGTAGAACACCAAAAGCGAGGGAAAAACTGCAACAAAGTTCTAAAAGGAGACAGATATTTCACCTGCTGTAAGTCCTTCTGTAAGTCAGGCTCTTGAGCAGTTTGTTCCTTGCTCCTGAGCAGTGACTGGCCTGCCGTGAAAGAATGTTGAAGCTTAGTCATTTGGGGTTCCTACCTGATCAACCATAGCCAGTCACAACCTGTGTGACTTTTTTTTTTTAATTGAGAGCAGTTAAATTTGAAATTTCATGTTCGGATTCGTATCTTACCTGCCATGGTGGTAGCTGGATTTGTTTCAGACAGTGTTGCATTAGGTGGTTCAAGTAGACAATCAAGTTTCTGTTAGTTTTGTGCTGCTCTTAAGAATTTTTTTGTCAAGTGCTTTATCCCAACACTGATGGAAAAAGATACTAGAAAAGGCAGGTGAGCTCTGTATTCCAAGTGATACATCCAGAATTTCTGATGAAAGTAGATCTTCTGTACTGGTTACAATGGCAACTGATTGGAAATTTCGTGTGTTAACAAACAAACAACATGAAATCAAACAATCTGTCAGGCTTTATTTTGCTCTCTTATTGTACATCGCTTACCTTTCCTCCTCCTCCCTCCTGCCTTGTCCCCCAGGTGCACAGCGTTGTTCAGTAAATAAGCAATTTTCTGTGCATTTGTCTTCAGCTGCTATTAAGTATGGCCACAGCACTTAGTGTTTGCATTCCAACCCTCTGTTGAACGCAAAGCTCTTAATTTCCTCATAACCTCTCGTGATTTTCCCAGCACCGAGAACTTCTCAAATTTTAATGACTGCATAGTCACAGCAAGGTAAAATTATTTCATCGCTGTTTGTATCTGAGACGGTGGCTCAGAACCGTGTCTAGATGGCATAACGTAGGCTGCCTGAACTTCTCTTCTGAGGTTCTTGTCTCGGAACTGGGCTGGGTATGGACAGAAGGTGATGCAGCTCCCTCAGTCCTTCCCAGGGAAATGATGCCGCTGGAGGCAGCATCCTACATCACACCCTCCGTGTATGACCGAATATTCCAGTTAGCAGCAGGCTTCAGATTTTCTGGCTGATAGTGCTGATATCTGCCACGCGAGCTGATGGGGAGAACTGTAAGCAGTGGGGAACAGAAGCCACAAGGGGCACAGGCCGTACTTCACAGCAGGCTTCACAGTTGTGTGTTGAGAGAAGGGGAATGTAAATGATTCACAAGTTCAGTTCTGTTTTCTTTATGTTTTGCTGACTTTGTACTTTTTCTCTCCGTGTGGCTCAGGTGATCTTTGTTCTCTGTCACCAGTCTTTTGCTTAGTGTATTCCCATATTCCCTTTCCACCTGCATCAGCAGTTCTCGCACCTCTCTTTCCCTGTGGTTGTGCTGTGTTATTCATGAACCAACACAGGCAAAAAAGCAGGAGAGAATTCCGGGCCGCATCGTAGTGCACAATGCCACCGTGTTCCCTTCAGAGGGGAAGCTGTTGCAAGAAAACTCTTCCTTTCCCTTTGGCATCTTGGGCTTGAGCATGCTCCGTGCATACAGAATATCCAGTGATTTTTGGTTTCCAAGCTTCTAAGGAACCTTTGTCCATTCTGCAGACATTAGGAAAGAAAGGGGGAAGAATAAAAAAAAAAGGTTGTTTTGGTTTTTTTTTTCTGTTCTCTCCATTGGAACCAAAATTCCACAGTACGTAGTACTTGCGCTTTTGCCAGCAAGTGCTGAATAGTGTTTCTGTGCAGAATACAGAATCTGTCTTAAAGAACTCGTATTGAAGTTGCATTTCATCCTGACAATATTCAGTCTTATTTATTCTTCTGCGTTTCTGAAGGGTCAAAAAGTTATCCTAAACTGACATTTTTTTTCCCAGCTTGTCTCGGTTTCAAATGAGAGGTTATTTTCTGTAAAATTAATAAGTTCTTCTGAAACTTTACAAATGTAAAGGTGTTTTTGCTGCTTTGGGTTTTTTTTTTTTTCCCAAATGTTTCTGTGAGTGAATTTAGTAGTGGGGTTACTAGAGACGTAAATCTTCAGTAAATAATTGATGTACGTTTAGTGAAGTCTTCCTTTCTAAATCTACTTGTACTACAAACCTTATTTTGAGAGCTAATCAAACAGTTTGCAAACAAGTGTGCTTAAAAATGAGTCACTGTTGCCTCTCATCATGTAATATGGATGACCCTGAAGGTCTCGGTTTCAGGAACCTGAGGCCGATGCATGACCACTGTTACATTTGTATGGATATCATACCCTGCCTAGGTATCAGATAGACTCGTTGGAAGTCACAGGTGTCATTTGCAGAAGTTGGGCATATAAAAAACTTCCATTACAAGGTGTTTGTGTGGATTTTTTAAATGTTTTTAAACCCATCAGTGTGTATGTGTTTGTCAATTTACTGTGTATGTCTTTGTTCAGGGCTTGAAGTTTATATATTCTTTATTTGGTAATGGTTTTATGTGTTTTTAACACTGATTTAACTTCAGTGTTACTGGTTTTTGGTTTTTTTTTAGGGAAAACTGCCAATGACAGGAATGACTATCACAAAGCTAGAAGACAGTGAAAACCATAAAAATGCATTTGAAATATCAGGTATTGACTCTAAATATTTTTATTTACTACTTACTCCAGGATATACTGTTTCAAATGTCAGATGTTCTGTCTGAACAGAGGGAAAAACTTCCATTGCGAGATGACCAAGCACTGGCACAGGTTGCCTCCAGAGATCTCCATCCTTGGAGAAACTCAAAAGCTCTCTGGCCACGGTTTTGGGCAGTCAGCTCTAGGTGCTTGAGCGGGGGGTGGATGACCTACAGAGGTCCCTTCAGCCTCAACCATCCTGTCACTATACAAAATCACACGGATTTTGTAAGGCAGCTACCCGGAGCCTCACTGGAAAGCTGCTTTTTACTGCTTGTCTTAAGCAGTTAACAAACTGTCTTGGCATGGGATTCATCCCCAGATTTCTGTATTTTAACAAATGGAGGCAGTAGCCTTGGAGGAGGTCCTTGATAATGAAGCAGTTCGAAGTATGCTACTCACTGGAAGAGGAATTCCAGAGACTCTGGCAGAGCTTTAAGCAAGAGCTTTCTTCTAGAAATGGTCCACGTCTTTCCTGAGACCTTTAGCATCTCTAATGCTAATGGTGGTTGCCATTGTGCTTACTTTGGGTAATTTCTGTCTGTTAAGTCATTTGTTTCAGCATGTGCCTTACATCCCTGGGCAATTTAAAGGACAATGGGAGCAGGGTCCACACGGTGGAGCTTCATACCTTCATTCATTTCCTGGATCAGTTCTGCCTCTGAGCAGGTTGCATTTAAGTAACGTAATTTTGACCCTCTCAAGTGGCAGGCAGTATCACACACCAGTGCTCGGAGGCAGAGGGAAAAAGCTGTTGATGGTGCATGTTCTTCTGAGATAATAGCTATGAGGCTGACCTTGGATGAGGAATGTGATGGGTTAAAATGGAATTAACTGCAGAAATTAAAGCAATCTTTGGTTGAGATTGCTTTCCCAAGTGACTTTTGCCTCAACTTTAATACTAGATTCAGACCATCTTGATGCCTTTTTCCGAGAGAGATCGGTGAACTGTGTTTTATAACTTCTCCTATATTGTAGCTTACAGACTCAAGAATGACATTTTAGGCTATACGCTACCATTCCTGGGGATGATGAAGCATAAGGCTACTAGCTGAGCCTGTCTCCTACATCACTTCTATTTCTTGTCATTAAAGGTTGTGTTTAATTATTAGAGGTGGGGAAGAAGGTAGAACTTCTATACCTGGCACAAGAACAAATACGTGGAGGAAATGTCTGTTAAAACTGGAAAACTGAGATGCTGTTGTACTGAAAATAACGGTTAAAATTTTTGTTTGGTACTCATGGGATATAATAGGAAATGAGTGTCTTTATAACCATGTCAGACTGAGTAAGGTGTTCTTCTGTGGTTTCCTACATCTTATCTTTTCTGTCACCTAGGAAATATGATTGAAAGAATACTAGTGTCTTGTAACAACCAGCAAGATTTGCATGAGTGGGTGGATCACCTGCAGAAGCAAACCAAAGTCACAACTGTTGGGAATCCCACCATTAAACCTCACTCTGTGCCATCTCACACGGTAAGAAAGAGCTGCTAGATTGAAGTGAATGAGCAGTGTATGCAGAATTAGGTTATCTGGCAAATATACCACCACGTAAAGCATTTTTTTAGCCATCAGTAACAAGAACTGAATGTTATGACTGTAGTTTAGTGGGTCAAAAGATCATTCTGTTTTTCATTGTGTGAACAACGAATAAAAAGCTTAGATCTTGGTGTAACAGTTTAACAGGGTAAAAGAAAATTATCATTACTTTTTCTGTTTTGGCCAAAGAATACACCACCAAGTAATGCACCACCATCTTTTAAGTATCCTTAGAACAGTAGGTAATAATTGGAGATGTACTTGGCAGGCTGTGGAGAAACAATTTCCTTAAGTACTTTCTTTTGGGTTCTGCATTTGAGTTGTCAGATATGAATGGATCTAAATTTAGCTCCATCCTTAGTGGTGAGAGAAGTGGGAGCAGGGCTGCTCGTAGCTGTTCTTTCTTTAGTGCGTGCTCTCTCTGGTAGACAATAAAAATTTCTTCAGGCTCCGTTTTTCCAAATAATAGTTTAGTGTAAAAAATTTCGAAGGCCAGCTGTAATAAACAGAAGCACTAGATAGCGAGTGAGATTATTTCACCAATCCTTGATGATATTACGTCTTAATGACAATAATATACTTCTTTCCCTTCCCACCACCTTTGTGTCTCTGACAGCTTCCTTCCCATCCAGTAACACCCTCCAGCAAGCATTCGGACAGTAAGCCGATACCGCTGACTCCTGCCTACCACACTCTTCCTCATCCGTCACATCACGGGACTCCGCATACCACGATAAACTGGGGACCTCTGGAACCTCCGAAAACCCCCAAGCCGTGGAGTCTGAGCTGCTTGCGGCCCGCGCCTCCGTTACGGCCTTCAGCAGCTCTTTGTTACAAAGAGGTGAGATGTGGCAGCCGAGAAATTTGACGGCGTAGCAGGCCTACAACGGGGAGTTTAACTTCTTTTACGTGCCACCGTTTTACAATTCTGTGCGTGTTTTTATATAGAGAGGATTTAACAGCCAATGCTGAATCAATGGTAGTGGACTAGTGAATGCTGTTTATTTCAAACAGGGATTTAGTCTTGCAGCTCAGAAGATACTCAGGCTTGTTAGGAGAGGCTTCCTCCAAGTGCTTCCACTTATTTCCACTCTTTATCCAGTTAATAAATAAAAATGTTTCTTTTTAATTTTATTTTTTTTTTAAAACAGAAATTCATTATGTCGATCATCCAGGCTTATTGCAAAGTAAGTTATTTGCTAAGCATACTGGAAAGTATCTAGGATAAGGGATCCTATGGTGCTTCAAAGTGCTGTATCAAATCATTCTAAACAGCTGTGGGGGTATAATTGACTCTTGGTTCCTCAGTATTTGCCACTGTTACTAGGCAACGATAGCATGTTAAAAAAATGCTAACTGTCAAAATATATGTAATGTTTTTGTACTCAAAAGAATCTGATGGCTAATGTTACTATTAGGAAAAAAAAAAAGCTTAGATTTTAACATTCTGTTGTATTTTTTTAATTAGCATATGGTCTGAAACAGGAATCTGTTCCAAGAGAGAGAAAATGTGGTGGTTTTAACCACAAAAAGATGGTGATGCTAGGTTAATTTGGCCCTGCCACTATATTTTGCACGGTTTTGTAAATAGTAGAAACATGTTAGGTTTATGTTGGAAGTCTGTGTGTATGTAAGGGCGAGAATATTACATGCTCTGTGGCTTGGTGATGCCTCCTGTTTCAGTGTCTTTGTCGTACGTTCTCATGATACTCATTTAGTGTGAAGCAACAGGGCCCAGAAGGAATCATGCAGTTATGCCTAAGAATATTTTATTCTGCAAGCATCAGATGTCGACAGAAAAATTTTATTTTGCAGACATGTAAATTGCAGTTTCTTAGAAAGTGCAGCCTAAACACTGTGCCCCAGTGTGGCCTGGCTGTGGTTTTTTTGTGGTGGCTGTGTGTGCGTGACTTCTTCTTTTCTTTTGTAAATCCCCTAAACAACAGGGGAAAAGTGATAGGTGATCAGCAATTGGAAGGTTAGTATTTAGGCTTAGTTGCTACAAGAGGTTCTTCTGTTTGGCTGTACTATATGCTCATTTGTAATTTACATTAAATTCCTTTCATGCTTTCATGTGTAGGGCACTAAATTCTCCCATGTGATAAAATTTCAATCATCATGTTTAGCATACAGTGATGTTCAAAACCTATCTTCATCTTCTTCGGTCTGTCTTGCTCATTCACCTTTTTACTTTCTTGTTCTATATTTTTATAGAGGATGTCTTGTATCCTTAAGGTAAGGGGTAGACCAGTATATTCCTTTTGTTCCTGTAACCTAGCACTGTTCCTGTAAATCAGCATGACCACGTTTTGAGCAGAAATGCTGTATTTGTTGCTGGTTTGGTTTTTTTGGTTTTTTTTGGTTTTGTTTTTGTTTTTTTGCTGTAGAGCTTTGTAAGAACAGACCTAAACATTTACAAATTCTGGCTTTGAAGAGTATACTACCTGCCAAACTTCCTTGTTAGGTTCTTTTTTACCTGCTTCTTAGTAGACAAGTGAAATGGGTTGTCTCTTCAAAAGTTAAGGAAAAAAACCTGTGTTAATGTATGCCTGCCTCTTCCCTTCGCTCTAGCTCCCAAACAGCCTGCATGCTTTTGCAGCAGCTTTTTTGTATATTTCTGTTAATAGAACAGATAAAATATCTGCCTTTGTGTATAGTTGGAGGAAGGGTAGAGAGGAAGTCAGCCAGTTCAGGCAAATTGGATGTGCCAAAAAATACTAGTAAACTGAATTTTGGTGGTGTTTAAAAGATTTTTAGTTAGTAACTCCTGTATGCATCTTAGAAATTAAACTTTTGAAATATTGTAGAGAAGCTCTACTCTTTTTATTTTTATTTTCCCTGCACAGGATCTCAGTAAAAGCCCTAAAACCATGAAAAAGCTGCTTCCCAAACGCAAGCCAGAACGGAAGCCATCAGATGAAGAGTTTGCACTGAGAAAAAGTAAGAGAGACTGGAACAAATGTCTGCATGATACAAAGGCTGGAATTAACATCAGTTTAAATTCTGTGAAAGTTAGGCGTACAGCGTAAGCGAGTCATCTGGCTTCCTCTCTCCTGTCGGGCAGAGGGGGCAGGAATCTCCAGCGGATGGCTGGTTTTATTCATCTCAGGTGCTTACGTCGTGGTGGCCTTGGTTGCTTTCTGGAGCTGTACTGGGATGTGTGCTGGGGGCGGAAAGTGCCGCCTCCTATTTGTTTGCTGCAGAGGGAGGCGAGCTTGGCTTTAGAGCCCTGTAAAGTTCAGTAAGGGAAACGCGCCTTCAGTACTGCGAAGAACAGTTTGAAGGTACTGTCCCACTCTTGCAGAACACGTGGTAGCTGTGTTCTTAAATGGGTCCTGGTAGGAGCTTCGGCTGAGCTGTGTGTTGGGAAGCTGGGTGCTGCTGCTGGTTCAAAGTCTAGTTGCTTCCACGGTCTCTCTCTAAGATCCAGCAGTCTGCTCTCATCTCGAAATAAGGTCGTTTGCTAGTGTCTGTGTCCGAATGAACTGCAGGGCTTCGGAGGGCTTGAAGTCTGAAGAGCAACGCTGAACTGAGAGGGACTGATGAATGTATAGAAGAACAGAAGGGTCAAAATCTGGATGCTGGGATAATTTGGGGTGGAGGGAACACTAATGTTATCAAGCAAACACAATGTTCACTTAGTTGTCAGTGTTGCTCTAATTCTTCCTTAGAAATTTGTGTGAATGAATAATCCAAGTATCAATAAAAGACAGGGTATTTAAGCTGAAGGCCGTATTCTTTTACTGCAACTTTTGCTTCTCCGCATCTGTCCTTTGCTCGTGGGCTTTTTAAGATAGAGGCTGTGCCTTGAGTGTTCAATGCATGAAGTGTGTTATTGTGAGCGATGTCTCTCACTGGTTTATGTCGAGTTAGAGAGAAAAAGCTTTTCCTCAGGGCACCGTTGGTTTGTCTAAGGTGGAGGTCCTTCTGAGTGTGCTGCGACTTCCATACTGCAGAGGTTAAGGGAGTGAACAGAATGATCCTGTGTTTGTGGATGTCTAGTTCAGGATGTTTTAACCTTACAGGAAGGTATCTTTTTAGGAAAAATTAAAATACTGCAATAGAGTATCATTTCAGATGTTGGAGGATGGAGGTTCGGTAGTTGTGCTGACAGTGGTAATACAGCTGTCAACTTCGAGATTTAGGAATTATTAAACACTTAGTGAGAGGAGATAGGTTTGGGGGGGGGAAGAAGAGGCTTTTTAGCTTGCAGATACATTGTTCTACTGATTAAATTAACACTTCTCAGTATTTTGTATGTAGGCGATAACTTTGAATAAAAGGGATTTTTTTGGTGGCTTTAAGTCAAAGAGTGTTACTTACAGAAATATTTACTGATTCTTGGTATTCACACACCCACACCCACACACCCCCCTTGTGTCAGTAATTAGAAGCTTCTGTTACATGTTAGTGCTCCTTCAACCTTCTGCCACTTGTGGAGCTGTAAAGGTTTTCCACTGAGGAACTTCTGTTGAACTTAAAGCTTATTAATAGATAGGTTTGAGTTTTATTACTTATCTTCTCCGGAATCCCAGGGGCTAACGGGCTGTGTTTTGAGAACTGCTATGTCAAATTAGCATTATAACAGACAAACCAAAACAAGTAAGGTATTTCAACTGAGCGCCCTCACAGTACTCATTTCAGAAGTGAAATATTTGTCTTGCTACTGGAGTAATATGGTGCTGCATTCTAACCACAACAAAATCCAAACTGAAATTTTTCCTGCCTTGAAAGAGAAATAACCTGTACTTTGGAGTACCTTCGTATCCTAAACTGTAGGGAAACTATATTGGGTCAAGATAATTTCTTCAACAGTTAGCTTGTCAGCTGATCCCGACAAATGTTTGGATAGTTGGCTTTGTTCTAGTGATAATAAATCATAAAGACTAACAGGATGCATTGGCTGGCAGAGAATACTACTACGTTTTGGTGTTGAAGGCAGTTCAGATTCACACAGCAGAAAATCTTCAAGCCTCTTTTTTTCAAGGAGGAAAACAGGAAAAATGGTTTTAAAACAACAGATTATCTTACGCTACTTATAGACTCCTAGTTCCACCTAAGCTAATATTAGAGGTACTTCCAGATTTCAGTTTGATTGGAATTTCACTCTGTTGCAAGCGAATGATTTGACAGCATTCTTACTGAATTCCACAAAGAGGAGATTTGCTGTGGAGCATTACCTTTAGGAAAATTTTGCCATGTTAAGCTTGAATGGTTAGATTTTTTTCAGTAATTGTGTTTCTGCTTTAAAGTCTGAGAAGTTTAATTACTCCACTTTTCACAGATACACTTACGTGATAGTGACATCTTTCCTGCTGCACACTGCACTGAAACTGAACTGACGTATTTATGACGCTGTTAATTCTGAGTTTAATTTTCAATAGTGTGCTGTTGAAAGGGGTAAATCTGATACATATACAAAACCCCAAAGTTTTCAAGATTTCTTTACTGTGATTTAATATTCTGTTCCTTCATTTCTTTCATTAAATAATGAAATAATACGTATATCATAATTGTATATACAGTTTTTTTCATTTTATTGGCTGTTTGGTTTAGAACCAGAGTGATCACACTTCAGAACATGTTCTGTGCAACTTCAGAAGCTCAGAAAATTTCTTGAATGTGTGGGTAATTACTCTGACTTTGGTTTTTTTCCAAGCATTTCAAGATACTATTTTGTCTTACATTGTTATTTTTGCTCATTGAAGTTTGATTTTTTTTAAATGGGATGATTAAGAGAAATTTAAAGGGCTGGTTAGGCTGAACTTTGGGCTCAACTGAAATGTAGTGATTTAAAGAGGCTTTTCTGTATTAAGAAACATAACCATGTTTAAAATTCTATTTTTCCCATTGGTTCTAGGTACAGCTGCTTTAGAAGAAGATGCTCAAATTCTTAAAGTCATTGAAGCATATTGCACAAGTGCCAAAACACGTCAAACACTAAATTCAAGTAAGTTAGAAAGTACTGAAATGGCTAAAACACAAATTAGATAGTTTGTGAAAAAGAGAGGTGTATGTTCTCAGGCCTTTGCAAGTAGCGAGCTGGACCTGGAAGAAATAATAACCTGTTTCTGGCTTAATATCAGTGCTGAGTGTTTAAGTATTGGATGCCAAGGACCATGGTTAAAGACTATAATTCTTTCAGTATTTAAAAACCACAAAACATAACAAAAAACCCCAAAAGCCAAAAGTGACTACTTGTCATGGTTTAAAATTGCACAGAACCTCCACCAATGAACGAGAGGTGTCTGAACTGAATGTGGCAGTTAATCAGTATGCTTTTTGATAAATTTCAAGAAGCTGGTAAGTAGAGAGGA
>JAVJGG010000058.1:1495226-1509730 GCA_035590195.1 Aviceda cuculoides
TTTATGTCTGTTTCATGTTATATAGTGTAAATATGAGTTTGTAATACAGTTGTTGCACTTGATCTTTCCTTATCACACAGAATGTTTTGTTACCCAGATCCGAAGATTTTACTGACTTTCTATGCACCAAAGCTTTGACAGTTTACCACCATTAATTATTGTAGCATTTAAGTCATTAACTGTTATCATAATTAGGATCTCTCATGTTCTGTATCCTCATATTAACATCACCGCACATTTAAAATCATTCCGTGTCTTCAGTGTTCCAGGCCATAAGCTATTGTGAACTTATCAGGAGTATTAATGCAAAATGCTTTAAAAGAAAAAAAAAAAAGGAAAAAAAAAAAAATAAAAAGGCAAATGTGGAAATGGTGGTATTCGGTCCAAAGGTTCAGTGTTTCTATTTTTGTGGAACTTTAGTCATGGTAATAATAGTACCTTATGTTTATGCAATTCTGTAAATTATATGTGTACAGTTCCAAATACACTGGAAGGATGGAGAATCTGAATTGGAAGGTAGGTTCAAGCCATTGTCAGCCCCTCTTCACATGGCTTATGCAGTGTTTCCATAAATTAGTATTTGCCATAAATTGAAACCAACCAATTTTAATTGGGTGTTTTGCATAATCTTGCCAAAACACAGTAATGTGTATATAGTGACGTAAAACATAAAAAAATAATATATATTGTGCACTTCATTTGTGAACCGGAGAAGCCATCTTTAGTAGGTGACTGCCTTTTGAAAATACAAAATGGATGTATATCTGAATGTTGCATTGTACTGTACAGTATGCATATTGTTTGTGGTTGCATATATCAATTAAGTGTTTTGTTTTATATAAAAAGGACATCTGTTATGTACAGTTGAAATAAATTTTGCATTTGCTAGACTGTGACTTTAATATTTAATTATTACACAGGGGGAAAGGACAGCATAACTTGTAACTTAACTTCTTCTCCTCCTGCCTCCTTTCTCTCCCTTCTTCCTGGAGGAGTCAAATGCTGAAGCGAAAGAGCTTTTTTGACATAAGTGTGTAATCTTTGTTTGATGTAGTTGACAACTACAGGAAATTCAATGTAATGTGAAGTATGTATCCTTCTGTATCCTCTCTTTTTTAAAAACAACTATTCAGTCATGTTGCCATCTATAGAATGTTATTCTGTTGCCTCCCTCTCCCCTTAATTGATTTTATTTTCTTCTTTTTCATTTTTTGGATTGGTGTATTCTCAGTAAAAGCACAGGCTGAATTATTGGAACAATCTAAAACCTACTTCTGCAGGTCCTGTTACCAGAGAGAAATTTTATGAATATGATACTGGCTTCTAGAACCTTACGTATTTTCAAGACTTAATATTACAACATTTTTCTCTTCAAAACGAGTTATCTTCAGTGCTTCTACTTAAAAGATGCTCATATTCGAGTGAATTAAAATAAAACTAACCTAATATACATACTAAAATGTTTACATCAGAATAAACAAAGTAATCGCCTACTTCTGTTAAAAGGTCATAACACGTTGCTGCTATGATTGTAGTAACTCTAGTTTCAGCTCTGCAGCCCTCTGGTTGGGAGTTCTTGTATTGGTTAGTGAAGCCCACGGGAAGTTTAGGGGATAGCTATTCCCAGGTGTTGTCTTAGAAATATCCCGCTTCTTCAGCTGGTGTATCTGCCTTTCAGACTCTTCGTTCTGTTCTTGCATGACTAACACTTACATATGGAGCTGTACGTGTTTCAGTCCGCTTCAGTTCTTTTCATTTGACTCATCACAACATCTTGCTGTAAACTGCTTGGATCTGTTACCCGAGTCATGTGGGGGTTTTTCCTATTTGTGTATCACTGTTAGTTAAAAAACAGCAACAAATAATTTCATGCCAAAACCTTTGTTACTCCCAAGAATTGCAAACAACAGTGTATTTTATACAGTGAAACTTAAGTTTGGCCTGATGTTTGGATTCTGATTTGTCGTTATCTGTACAAAGACATTAAAGGGTTCCCTTTTGACTTCAGCAGATCTGTAGCATGAAGGATTTTTTTTTTTCAATGCCTTAATCTCAATGTACTCAGAGTCTGAGGGCACCATTTTTAGGATTCTTTGTATTAGGACCTCATCAAAGATTCATTGAGAAAGAGAAGGTTAATTTGGCAGGTCTGCTCATCCATTTTAACATCTTCTATATAATTAACACAATGAAACACTGAATGTTTTAAATAAGTAATTCTTATTTTTTGTCTAATGTTTGCTTCTCTAGGAAATATACACGTCTGTACATACTGCTGGCTAATGGTAGATCTAAACAGTTGTGTACGCACATATTTGTTTTTCAGTGGCAAGTCAGACTTCTGTCTTTGAAGTTCAAGCAAATAATTTCAAAGAGCACTTAGCTTATGAAGAGAGCCTAGTAAAGTTGCTGAAAACCAGAACTATATATTTGCAAGTACTGTTTCTAATTTTTTACCTTTATTGTGCCTTGTTCCCCTTCTTACCTCTCCTGATCACAATAAAGGTATGAAAAAGTGAAGAAAACAGCAATACTTAGAAGCTGTGCAACAGAGTCGTTGCTGATAGCCTCAAATTATGCATGCATTTCTGAAAATTAACCGCCGTCGCCGCGTGTCTAACTTCCATAGCTTAAATTAGGACCCTCATAGTCGCTGGAAGAAGGCAAACTCTATTTGTAGAGTATCACTGTGAAAGTACCTAGGCTGAGCCTTCCCCCCCCGTGTGGCCAGCTGGAGGAAGGAGCCCTCTTCTTCGCTGACTGGGGGAGCTGGCTTTTAACGGCGGCCCCCAGGCTAGCTGCTTTACTAGGTGATGTGGCTACCCACCTCTGTTCTCCTGTCGCCTTAAACGGTTCCTGCACAGACAAGGCCTTTGAACGTAGGCGGAGACTTAATACCTGGTTAAAGTGAAAAGGTATCTGAATTTCATCCCCCTTCTTGTCCTCCTTCCCTCCTGCCTGATGTGTTAAGGTCGGTGCAGAACTTCTGGACTCTCTTCACGTGTGGCTGCTGAATGATTCGGAACGAAGGGCCAGACTGCTTTACTGGTACAGCTCCTTCTGAAGCCTGGTTTCTGTTGGGAGCCGGGGTGGTACCGTATCAGCTGGTTCTGAAGATGTCACGCTCCCTTTGGAGGAGGGTGAAGAGCAGGCTGGGGTTCGTGGTTGTGCTTGCAGACAGACACCGCTGAGAACCGCTGTGGCGTTCGGTCTGGGCTCTGGTTTCTGCCCGGTTTGGTGTTGAGACTGTACTCCAGGGCTGGCAGTGATGTTCTGCTGGTTTCAGACAGGTATAAAGTGAACTTCTGTCACAAAGCCTTTCAGCCACATAAATCTCCAAACAGCTTTCAGCTTTCGTTTTTTTTCCCAGAAATGCTCAGGACTGCTTGCTGGTTTGGCTGATTATTAGGCTGGAAAGGGGATCAGACACTGAAAAATAAATCACGGGGCTGTTCCCCACAGGCTTGTTCTCGTATCTCGGGTGTTGCACCACATTCCATAGTGGGTGTTGCAAAGGTCTCTACCCCTGGTCTGAATGCCGTGTAGGCTGTTTATTATTTGCTTTACTCTGGAGGCTAAATCTGCTAAACCTATAATTTAGGGTATGGTATTGGGAAAAAGCATTGTAATTCTTTATTCTCCATTCTAGGACTGGGAGGTATTGATAGATACTGAACAGATACCTTTATTTTCTTAATGGAATTTAATCGATGGGAACTTAGTTGATCATAGCAGCCAGTTGCTTCACCTTAAATATGCAACAGACTTCTAAACAGTGGGGTCATTCTTCCAAGACCCTGGATTTAGTTCCCATTGAAAAGTTAATGGCATCTTACTCGGCCTTACCATTTGTTTGCTAATCTTGTAGTAATTTTCTGGGTTTGCCAAACATATTTTCTTCTCCCATCCACCTTACTTCCCACCATACCCTCAAAAAAAACGAAAAGAAAACCCCGTTTTGTAAAGCTGTGGGGGCAGTGTTCCATCTCTTTTAAACTAGTACTTTTGGTTGCATTGCCTCAAGGTGATTTAGGGCCAGAGTTATTTGAGGTCAATTTAAACATTGTCTTTTGGCCCATTGACTTCGAACGAGAGTGAGTAGTGTCTCATAATAAAATTGAGCATGAAACTTGGACGCTTAGGGTTGATGAATGGCAGACAAGTAATTTTTTGATTCTTCTGCGCTAGTTCATGAAAACGTGGAATATGTCTCAAAGACCTGCTTAGGATTATCTAAGTTGCAGGAACTTCTTAGACTGCTCTTTTAGTACAGCTTTGTGTGAACCACGCACTGTGCTGTCATGCAGCCCTCTCTTCATGTCCTAAAGCTGTAGCTTGTAAACTTTTCCAGAGAGAGATGGTCACATAGAGAATAGACATAAAGAACCTGGTGGAGGCACAAGGTGCAGTTCAGGGAATATTGCTGAGTGCCAGTAGTGAGGTGACTGGGCTTGAAGTTCCTTCTAGGTATGCAATTGCCAGAAAATGCATCTTAAAGAAACAGAAAAGCTGCTGGCATAAGTGGTGCAGAAAAGCAAGACAGTGAAGTAGCTTCGTTTTGCCTTTAGAACTTGAGCCATCAAGTCTGATGTTCCCGCGCACATAGTCGGTTGATGGCAGGGGCCTGTGTTGCAGGGTGGGTGTGCTGTGCGTTTGTACCTTTGATACTCAGCAGGTGCTCGTTGGGTTTAGGAAAAATTCCATAACAAACAAAAAACCCTGCCAAAACTCACAAAAAGCAAAGCAAGGTGAAGAAGAAAGTGGGGTTTTTTTGCATAGGTACAAATTGTAAGAGCAGCAGGGGTTCCGAGATACAAATTTAAAGTTGCATGACCGACGGTATTGGAGCAATGAAGGCAAGAGTGAAACTTGTGATGTCCTGAATTCCACAGTAGTTAATGTTTTGTGGCACAGGAAGGTCAGTGTTCACAGCAACAGTTCTGCATCGTGTAAGTGTGTATGTGTCCTGTGTGGTCTCCTTGTGTGTACAGTGTTGGTGAACATTTTGTTTTTAATGAAACTGCATTCTGTGTCTTAGTAGTATTACGTGTTTGCTGTGCCGTGCTGTACATACATCAGGACATGCTGGTGTAGACATCTCTTTCACCTGCATGTGTGTATATAACTGTACTGCTGGGACTCTTTTTTTTAAAGCTATCTACTCCACGCTGTTTCTGCTTTGCGAGGACCCGTGTTACTCTGACCAGGCAGACAGTAGGATGCAGCTCTGTACAGAGATAAATACAACGCGCCGCTCCGTCTGGTTGCAGGGAGGCACGGCTGAGAAATGTGTGGCAGTTCTCTCCCTTTGGTCAGTGTCTCCCTCGGCGTGCGCTGGGCTGCGGTGTTCCACGTTGGTACAGAGACCAAAATGGAGTGAGCTGGTAGCAGCTGCTGCCAGCTAATTCCTAAAATAACATTTAGCTCGGTGTTCTCTGCTGCCTCCTGGGCTAATAAAGCAGACCAGTAAGCAATTAACTGAAATAAACATAAGACAACTTTTTGCAATTAGAGACTGACAGCGCAAACTGGGAAATGTCCTTGAGCTCCATACAGAGTTTGGATGTGCTTGTTTTATAGGTTATTCCTTCCCTGGAAAATAAGTGGAAGGGCATTAACCCGTAAAAGATTTCTTCACTCTGTTAGCTGAAGAACTTGCAGCTTTCAAGGACGAGATTCTGTTCTCAAATGTGCAGTTACCTTTATTCCATAAAATTTTTACCATCATGTACTGATACATTAGATCTTTACTGTCAGCTTAAGGAAGCTGTTTTCTTCATGAAAGGACTTTTGTTATTGTTTGCTAAAATAGTTTAGATAGCTTAGCATGTACTGCTGAACTACGGTCCCTACAGACTCATTGTTCAGAACTCAAGACTGCAGGTGTGGTGTTAGGGAACTTAGTATTTTTCTATGAGCTCGATTTCTTTCATTTTTTTCTGTGTTCAGATTATGTATTTTATCGTGAGCCATAAAAGAAAAGCACTGTTATCACAAAGCAGCTGTTCAGCAAGAGCTAACTGGTTTCTCCTGACAGGCGTGCACCCAGTAGTACCTAGTTACCAGTACAAACTGTACTAGACTTAAAACATTCCTGGTTAATGAAAGTTCATGACAATGAATTGGTAGGCAAGTCTACCTTTTTTATTAAAACTGATATCTTGGTTAAAACATGCAAGAACTTTAATGCCTTATCTGCTGTGTTTGAATTCTGAACAAATGCTTAGACAGCAATTTATTTGCAGACCTTGTTTTAAAAAAAAAAAGCCTGTAATTTGTTGCCGCCTAATGAAGTAATGTTTCTAGAATACATACTTCATGTATGTATGAATGGATACACATCTCTGAGGTGTAGACTTTTCTATTGAGAGGTACTTTTTTAGAATCTATATGTTTTATTGATTATAATAAATTATAAATTGTAATGATTGTGGAAAATGTTTTGAAGGTGTTGGAATGTTTTGAGTTTCTATTGTCAAACCATTAAGTGCTTTTAAAAACATTTATTAAATACAAAGTATGTATTTCATTTGGTAGGAATTTATTCTAGGACTAAAAGGCTATCTGTAAGTGTATGTGTGTGTATACACACACACACACACTTGTGTTGTTTATACTGTTTCAGGGGAAAGGGGTTTTAACTTTTTTCTTCCATCTCTGTATTATTTGATACTATTATTCTGCTCCTTACCGATACAGTAATTGGTTTAGAGTGGAATTATTTCTTGAATTTATATGGTGTGAGATCAGAATCTGTCCTTGAGGCTTAAATCACTGTTACTTAAACACGCCTATCTCGTTCTGAGTCAGCTATGGTGAGTTTGTATAGCTTTTACGGAGATAGTTGCATGGTGCACCGTTCAACGGACGGTGTAGCATCCCCGTCGATGACACAGGAGTTACGTCAGCAGCAGGATAGGAATGTCAGACGATTTTTTTGTTGTTGTAAGGCTGTGGTTTTGAATGTTAAAAATGTGTCAGTAACTTGTGTGTGTGGAGGGAAGGGGGAAATGGAAACTGATATACTTTGGTCATGCAGGTGTGTCATGCAATGAATGAAATAATAATCTTTAAAATGCCCCAGCAATATTAGTGAGTTGCTCATTTTGTAATTTATTTTTACAACAGGTTCCCGTAAAGAATCAGCTCCTCAAGTCCTGCTTCCAGAAGAAGAAAAAATTATTGTAGAAGAAACTAAAAGTAATGGTCAGACTGTTATAGAAGAGAAGTAAGAGAACATTTAATGAACGATGGATTAAACCAGTAAACTTTGCACTCTTCCTCATCGTCCCAGCTCCCATTAAGTAGTGTGTCTACGGTGTATTTGTAGTAGGGAACAGAGCTGTTGCCAGTCCTTTAAGTGCGGTTGGCCTTCATTTAAGTGCTTGTAGTCTTATTTCTTTGTATATGCTATGCAACTTCTTCCTTCCAGGCCAAGAAGAGATATGTTTCACTTTTAAGTAATTTTTCCAAGTGCTGTAGCATTTCAGTATTAAATTGGTGTAATCTTTCTAGTTAGTGTGTGGTTTTATTCTGGTTTTTTGGTGAGGTGTATGTTGGAAATGAAATACAGTTCTGTTACAGAAAGCTGTAATACAGAAACCAGTACAGGTCCATATGTGCTCGAGAGGTGGGTCCTGTTACAGAAGCTGGTAACAGGTTCTTGCCTTACTGAATATAAATCAGGATAAGAGAAAATGTTTTCAATACAGTTTGAAATTAGCTGTTAGCTGTGGGTTTGGGCTTTTTTTAAAATGCATATCATTTAACAGTTTTGTCTAACAATAGATTTAGGCATGTATTTCTGAAAACTGTTGTAACAGATCATCTTTTTTTTCTTCATTTTAGAAGCCTTGTTGACACGGTATATGCATTAAAGGATGAAGTACAGGAGTTAAGACAGGTTGGTAACTTGCTACGTTTATAGCGACATGGAGAATGGAAAGATGGAAGGCTTATTATAAAAATAAATACAGCTTGTAAGTTGATTCACTTTGACAGGAATGAACGTGAATTTTGGACTAGATCCACTTTTAAAAGTAAAATATACCAATTTGACAAAAAGCACCTTCTCTGGCGGCTGTCACCAGCCCTTGGAGCACCAACCTTTGAGAATAGCCTTAAGTATCTTCTCTCTGAGGTGGCTTACTAAGCTGTGTTTCGTTTATTTTTGGATGTTACAACTTGTGAAATGTTGAAAGTGTTAAGCAAATGCGGTTTTGCTGTATCACCAGCAAAATAAGCTTATAGAGACTGTGAAATTGTATTTGCTCTAGAACGTATAATTTTAGTAGTATAAATGTCGATCTGCGTAGGCCTTTATTAATGGTCTTTCAGTAACTTGAACACCTCTTGGGAATCAGTTCTTAAAACCTTTCGTTTCCAGAGATGAGAGTCCTTTTCAGTGTCTATTGTGTGGCCTTTTTTTTAATGAGGGCTTCACGTTAGCTGAGGGTGCTGCTTCGTCACGTGGGGGAACTGTGCAAGATCTCACCTGAGTTGCTGGTATGGAAGATGCAGCTGATGTTTTAGGCTTGTTTTAAGTATCCAAAATGAGGTGTTTAAAAATGACTTTTTCTTGCCAGGACACAACCTGTTTGAACCATGTTAATGCTGCCGCAGGTAGTCATTGCTCAATGCGTAGGCGAAAAAGCATTGAATTATCCTCACTCTCCAACGTGTGAATTTGCTAACTGACCTTAACGGTTCTGACTCAAGAAGTTGGATTAAATCTCCTGTGTTAATGTAAAATGTATTCAATTTACTTTAGGCTTTGGGCTATAAACATGAATCTGAATTCTTTGCCCATCTGTAAGCGTGCCCAGTATTTCTAAGGATGTCATGCGTGTTCCTTGAAATAGGACAGCTGATGTGTTAAATACTTAAATTCTGCTGTTTTCAACGTATAAAGCATATGTATCCCAGGTTTGATGCAAATTTGGCAGTCTTTTGAAAGGTACAATTCACGTAATACAAGCAGCAGTAATAACCCACTAATATTGCTGTGGCCTGGCTGCTCTTGCACAAAGGATAACCGTGCTGCCTCACTGAGGCCCCACAGATCTCTGTGGGACCCCGAACAAAAAGTCAGAGTCTCCTGAACTTCCAAGCAACAGCTCTCCTTTCCGGTGCCTTGGTCTCTCCAGAATCTCGCATCTTCCGGGGCCAAGACCTGTGAAAGCCTGAGTTCATTTTCTTGTATATCAGGAATCTCAGCTTGGAAGCGTTTCTTGGTCTGCTGCTGCGACGCTGCCAACTGAAGTGGCAGAAATGGTCTCTGAGCCGGGAAGGTCCCGGGACACCAAGGGCTTTACGGATAAAGGCTCTCTGGGAGAACCTGGTGCACTGGTGGGTGTTTTAGCACCAGACTGCCTTCTGGTGAGAGTTACCACGTGAGGTGGGATCCCTCCTGTAGCAGCTTCCGTAGGTTATTCATAGCTGTTGCTCCACAGGCACTACATTTGAACAGTACAGTCCCGAATTGGCAGTGAATTAATAAAGAAATGAAAAGAAGTTAAGTCCGTACCTACAAAAAAAGAATGGGATTTCTGAGTTTCTCAAGAGACGTGAGGAGGGAATGGAGTTAATGAGGCAGCAGCTGTTGATCCCATCCTGTTTGTAGAAAGGTCTGTAGATGACAGCTGATGGGAGTCCACTGGGACCCCTGGATTGCAGACCCCTGTTTGTTACTCACCTGTAGAGTGGTTGTCTTGGGGCCCTGATAGAATGTTGTCTTATCTTCTGGTTGCTTCCCGGCTGTTGCCAGCATCACCTCGGCCTGTGCAGGATTAAACAACGTAAGCATTGCCGTGGTTTGGTCAGCGACATCTCCACGGTCCTTTTGTTCGTGGTATTTCAGCGCTGCCTGGCGGCGCTGGGTGTTGAGAACTGACTCATTGATACACGTGCAGAGTGGTGGTGCTCCTTGAAATTCAGGCTCCTCTTAGACCGCGGGTAGTCGTCTGTCTGGTTTAAAATTCAGTCACAAAACACTTCCCAGAGAACATAATGGTTTTCAAGATACTCCTTTCAACTGTCTACTTTCCTAATGAAGCAAGTTAATTTGCATTAAGTTTTAAGAAGCTTTTCTGAGATTGTGAAACTAGTTATAATCACAGGAGGCTCTTAGAGGGGATATTTACTCATTGCTCCATTTCCCTTCTCCATTAACAACAAATCTATTCTATTCTTCATTGATCAGATTTGAGCAGAAGAATTCAAGATTATTGGCCATCCGTTGCTACCACTTGCATTATAAAGGACCCCTAAGTATAAATGGGAAATAGCTCAGTTTTCATTTGGTGGTTTTTGTTGCATTGTGTGAAGTAACTGTGTAACTTGTGAAATTTTAATAGAAAGCTTTGCTTTTGAACAGCTAATAGTCTTACTGAGACGAGCCTTCAGAATTTGTAATTGACAATGTATGTGTGGTCAGAAAAGATCTGTTTAAAAAAACCCAACTAATATTTCTGTCTCTATTAAACAGGATAACAAAAAGATGAAGAAATCATTAGAAGAAGAACAAAGAGCTCGCAAGGATTTGGAGAAGCTTGTTAGAAAAGTTCTAAAGAACATGAATGACCCATCTTGGGATGAAACCAACTTATAACTAATTTTTTTCCCTTCCCTTCCCCCCCCCCCCCCCCTTTTTCTTTCTGTTGAAAGACCAGTTGTAAAACTTTGCTGGGAAGCCTTCTGGCATTAGTCGGTGTTGCATCAAGAGCACTACAAAACAGGATTTAACTGGATCTAGTGATTTCTTGCTCTGAACATATAGAACCAGTCAAGCCATTTACTGAAGCAATCTGTACTTTTAAGTGTGGAGACAGTGGATCCTGAACTCTACTAAACTTAATTTGTTTGCATCTAAATTACCTCATTTTGCAGAAAGTGCAGCACCTGACTAAAAGTCCATGTTTTTCAGTGGCTTTTTAATTAAATATATATTTTTCTTGTAAATATCTGTAATTTTGAATGCATATGTGATTGATGTATCAGGGCTGATATGTTGTTTTTTTCTCTTTTTATTATAATGGTCACAAGTGTTAGAAATGATGGCAGTACTGTCTTACCTAAGAAAGGTCAGAGTTCTTTGTGGATAATTATGGATTTGTTCCAAATTACCTACTCATCACACATGCAAATTTGAAAACCTAATTCTCCTATTGACCACTGTATTTAAATCCTTCACTGTTATTTATGTCTGTGCATACATTTTTAAACAGTTTACAATTCTTTAAGAACAGTATTAAAATACAGAAGATCGTTTATTGACAGTAGAAACAATTTTTAACAAAACTAATGCCCGTGATTTACGTTCCCGTACACTTGTTTGGCAGACTAATCTGTTGTGCTTTGGCCACCAAAAGACTGATGTACTTGCCTGCTTTTTATGACTGTGATTTTTAGGTGTTTATGTACTACATTTTCTATTGTTGTGCTTAAACATGCAGCTGGCTGATAATTTAATAGATCATGCAGTTTGTTAAAGCAAAAAAATCAATCTAATCCAGAATTTTGTGAATAAATTGTTGCTATTTATATTTTATGGTCATAACAATTAAATTTCAGCTAACCTTTGTGCTTAAGACACATGGGCTAGGCCAAACTTCATTCAGAGCTTTGTTTTTATACCACTATGTCAGACTCTGTGTGGAATTCCCAGACTGTGAAAGCAGCCATTCCTTTCCCACCCTGTGTACTCAGCCTGTTGCTGGTTTCTGTCCTACTAGGATTTAAATGGAAACAAATCTGGAAATAAGATACTTTTTTTTTTTAATCATACTGTAATTCATAATTTGCACTGGTGACAGATTTGAAAATACATAAATGAACATTTATTCCCTAGTCTGATAGGTGCAATTACTGCAATCTTTTCTCGTATTTAAAATAGGAGATGGTGCATCACTGCAAATGGTGAGCTCCAGTTGGAGCACTTAAAATACTAATCCCATTGAAGTTCGTTAGAAGGGTTTCGTTGATTCTGGCAAACTTCGGATTAAACTCCAGACAGTGCAATTTTCTGAGGGGTTTGTCTTCAGCTGCCAGTCAGAAGCGCGGGTCCAGCACAGACCTGAGCCGCACCGTTTGTCGTCCCGATTTCCCCGCGCCCTTTGCCTCCTGTTCAGTTCCCTGCTAGGACTTGAGCAAATGTTTGTCTGAACTTTAACGAGTTGGAGCCAGGATGATTAGGGTGGTAAGAATTGTCACGCACACTTTGAAGCTAATGAAGAAATCTGTTTTTAAAGCTATTCGCTTTTCTCAGCCAAGAGCGGCTTTTTGTAAATAGGAAAGAAATGTCAATGATTACATACTTGAGAAAGGATTCTGTGGGAATGGATGCTTAAGAATCTGAATGGACAATTAGTTGTCTGATGTAATAAGCTTGAATATATTTGTAGGTATTTTAATTTGTGTTCCTACAATGTAAAAATGTCTTCCTTTAGTTCTAAAGGAGGAAACTGAATAAGAAAAATAAAAATATCTACAGTATCAGAGTTACTTTTATGCACAGAACTTTAAATTTAATGATAATTCTTGATACCAAAACATTTTCCTGTTGTTTGCAGTTGCACAAAAATGTGGACTGACGTTTATCTTCTTATTTAGAAAATACTCTTGCTAAAAGCTAAGTGATACTGAACCCTGCAAATTCATAGTATCTTGGCTAAATTTAGATTTGAGAATGCCAGTATAATTAGAATTTTGCTAACATTTTTACCTTCCGACATTCAGGCAATTTTCAGAGTGAATTTTAATTTTCAATTGAGTCTTTGTGAAAGGACATTCCAGAGGAAGACGTATAAAAGGAAAACATTAACCTTAGCAGTATTTAGCAAATTTTAACTCAGGAACAACTTCCATCATAACAATTCGTTTTACATTATATTGTAAAGAGTGACGTTGCTATGTAAATTTGCTGACTCTTCGTACCTGTGATTATTATCCTTTCTGACAGTACCCCTATACTGACTCTAATGAACATGCCTTAAACACTGGGATTAAGCAGTTGTTAAATACGACCAGGACTTAGGGACTGATTTTATTCAAGGTGGATTGGGATGACTAATTTTTACAAAAAAAAAAAAGAAAAAAAGAAAAAAAAAAGAAAATGGACAAAACCACCACCTAATACTGTAGGTAGCCTTTGTCTCTAGTGCAGAGAGCGAGCTTAAGGCTTTTGGGAACCTAGGAGTATCTGAATTTTGTCTTTGACAATTTGTTATACTGTACATAGATTGTAAATTTCACCATGGACCTTCTGAATTGTTGGAAACTTTATATAAGCATGGATAAATGGGGCACTGTTTATTTAACCTATTAAAGGGTTATTTCTTTGCTCTCATCATTTAGGGATGAGGAGATGAAGCCATTTCTTATCCTGTAGATGTGAAGCACTTTCAGTTCTGAACTGTCCAAAATGTAGCATAACATTTCTCTGTACTCGCTGATGTACGCGTGTTTGTCTCGCCGTGTCATGACATCTTAAGGACTGAACAACTGACTGCCTTTGTATAAACCTTCTTAATGCCAATCATTTAGGGAATTTAGAGAGTCTGTTTACGGTATCTGTGGAGAACTCGAGTTTAGTTTAGACATCACAATAATATCCTGGTATCGACTACTAAAGTGTTTATGCTACATTGTTGTAATTAAACCATGATTTTTCCCCTACGCTATGAAGTGTTACATTTCATGTAGTATGTGGGCTGTGAGATTAAGAAGGAGAATTGCTTTAATTTTTTTTTTCCTTTCAGATAAATAACCTCTGCTATTTAATAGCTGATATACTACCTTGAAAGGGCTTTTTCATGGTCTTTTATAATAGCAAATTGATGCCTGGAAAACAAAACAAAGCAAGGGTTGTTTAGAGGGCTGAGAAGGAGGATCTTAACTGTCTTGCACTGAGGAATTTTCACTTTCTTTGGCCACCTGATCTGCTAGGGTAACGTAAGAGATGGAGGAGATCAAAGACAGAAGATAATGAAAGGGAAGAAAGCAAGAAACACTAGAAAATCAAATCACTGCATAAATAAAGTAAAATACTTGTTGACATGCATGATTTATCTGAATAGACCTCCTGAAATTTGTGATAAGTGTGTATTATAGGGACATTATTTGGTTGCTGCTACCTGAAGTAGAGGAGGGGATGATTTTTATGGCAGGAACTTCACAGATATTGCTTTATGCAGGGTGATGGGATATGGGTGAAGTGTAGGGAGTCGTTTGTTTCTAAAGATGGTTTTAGTGTTTAGACAAGGCATTTGAAGGGGTTAATAACAGCTTAGATGTGTGAAATACCTATTCCAGCTTAAGCAAGGAGGTATACTGAAAAAGAACAGAGGACTTTAAGTGCAGAATTTTATAACTTCACAGAATGGTTTGGGTTGGAAGGGACCTTAAAGACCACCTCGTTCCAACCCCCCCGCCATGGGCAGGGACACCTTCCACCAGACCAGGTTGCTCCAAGCCCCATCCAACCTGGCCTTGGACACTGCCAGGGA
>JAVJGG010000058.1:1514684-1524738 GCA_035590195.1 Aviceda cuculoides
TTTTCAGTTAGATTGAATCTAAGTACCTCCGGTCTCCCTTAAAAGATTATTGATGAATCACATCTATTCCACTTCTGTGTACACTTAAAGAACAGACTCATAAAGGGGACCTTTGAGTACCACATCTGGGTTCCCATGGCTTTTGCAGTGATGGGGTCCTGAAGTCTAGATACACAATAATGCCCACACTTTTGCTGCCTGACATGCCCAAAGACACCAAGCTGAGCAGAAGCCATGAACTAGGACTGCTACCTGGTAGCTATTTGTTGGTTCCTGCCTTTTCAGAATCCTCCCCAGCCAATATTCAAATGCATTACAAGTAGCAAAGGACATATTAGATAAGACAAAAAATTGTTTAACAAACGAATTAAAAGGACTATAAAGTGTAGGCCATAACTTACAGGGGAAGAGGAGCAATTCATGATGTCACCGAGAAGACAAAATCTTCAGTCCTTTTACTTTTGTTTTAATTTTCATACAAAAGGTTAGTTGTGACCAGATGCTCAATACATGGAAATTATTAAGGGTATAGGAAACAAGCCAGAGTAGGAAAAGAACAGGGGAATGAACATTTGGATAGTACGATGTACTCAGACCAGGGATAACTGATCAAATTTGCCTTCTTGAGTACTTAAGGAATCTACATGAAGCAATTTCTGAATAATTAGCACTTGTTTGTGAGGCCTCATAGCAGATGGTGAGGTCCGCCACGAGTAAAGAAAGATCAACTAAATGTGTCAAACTGTGATATCCAAAAAGCTATTGAAAAAAGTAATTAAATACTCAATATGAAAGAAGATAAGAAACAGACAACACTAATTTGTCAAGAGCAAGTCATGTCAGAGAAAGCAATTCCTTCTCTGACTACTACTGACTTTGACTGGTCTAGTAGATTGAAAAATAATGCATCTTGGTTTTAGAAAGGCTTTTGTTCCATTACATTCTCTTAAGTAAATTAGGGTGATATGACCTACAAGAAAAGTATATAGTGTGGGCATACATCTGTGTTCAAAATCTGCACTCAAAAAACAGGGGTCACTTGCCAAAAAAGTGGAGGCATATACCCAATAAGTTCCCTTGGAGAACACTGTGGTTCCAAGGTTCCAGTAATGTTAGTTTAATCTGTGATTTAGATCACATGTAAGGGAATGATATAATAAAATCTGTAGGTAACAGAAGTGTTTTATGGGTTGTGAGCTCTTTGGAGACAGGTTTAGAATCCAAAACCATATTGCTAAATTGGATAAATGCTCTGAAATAAAAAAAAATAATAATAATTTAGTTAAGATAAATGCAGAGAGCTGAATTTGGCAAGGCAATATCAATTGCACAAATAAAAAGTGGGGACACAGAATCATAGAACAGTTTGAGTTGGAAGGTACCTCTAAAGATCATCTGGTTCAAACCCCTTGCCATGGGCAGGGACATCTTTCAGTAGGTCAGGTTGCTCAAAGGCCCATCTAAGCTGGCCTTGAACACTTGGAGGGTTGGGGCAGTGTCGTGGTTTAACCCCAGCCGGTAACTAAGCACCACACAGCCACTTGCTCACTCCTCACCCCGGTGTGATGGGGGAAAGAAGCCGAATGGTAAAAGAAAAATATTGTGGGCTGAGGTAAAGACGGTTTAATAAGTAAAGCAAAAGCCGTGCACACAAGCAAAGCAAACCAAGGAATTCACTCCCCACTTCCCATGGGCAGGCAGGAGTTCAGCCATCTCCAGGACAGCCGGGCTCCATCACGCCTAACGGGGACTTGGGGAGACAAACGCCATCGCTCCCAACGTCCCCCCTTCCTTCTTCTTCTGCCCGCTTTATATGCTGAGCATGATGTCCCGTGGTCTGGAATACCCCTTGGGTCAGCTGGGGTCAGCTGTCCTGGCTGTGTCCCCCCCTACTCCTTGTGCACCCCCAGTCTCCTCGCTGGTGGGGTGGGGTGAGAAGCAGAAAAGGCCTGGAGGCTGTGCAAGCCCTGCTCAGCAGGAATGGTGTGTTAGCAACAGTGTTTTCATCACAAATCCAGACATAGCCCTGTATGACCTACTATGAAGAAAATTAACTCAATTCAGCACAGCCTCCAGCCACTTCACAGGCTTGCAGACACTGTATCTTGCCAGATCCAGCCTCCTGCATGCTCACAGTCCATTTTCAGTGGAATATTCTTTTGTTATTCCTCAGCACTTGGCAGCTCTGTGGTTTTGTGTGGTGGCTTCTGTCACCATAGCTGTCATTTTCCCAAAAAGGGGACCCTAATCACTTCCTGCAGTTAGCATCAATCAAGGTTAGATGCAGCATAACAACTGGTGCTGGAAACTACTGGCAGGTTTTATTCCAAGTTGGAACTGGGACTTGGAACAACCTTCCGGTGTTAGAAGTGAGGGGCAGAAAACCTGAACCCATATTGAAAAGAGTAAAAAGTTCTTCTGGGCTATGGGTTCTATATCTGCTCAAGGAGGTTTAAGTATCTAAACCCTGTTGGACCTTCAGAAAATGTCCCCACTGGCCATAAGAAAGACCAATATCAAGCAGGCTGGTCTTTTAATCCCTTTTTCTTCTTTTACTTAGCTTTTGTGCTTAGATTTGCCTCTGGGAAGACAGACATTAAACCCATACCAAATACGTCCCACACTTAGGCTGGTTTGCCAGGTGCTTGGTTTTTTTTTTTGAGAGGTGTTAAGTGGGCTTTGCTCAGGTTTGCCGCAGTTGCTAAATTTCAGAACTCATAGGCCCGTATTGGAATTAGCGATGTGACTGTAGCACAGAAGAAGAAGCCTGAACTTGAATACCTCATCGTCTCCGCCTGAGCCCTGACGGTAGGATGAGCTAAAGCAGGACAGGCTTTGGTATGGGTGAGGTACGTGAATAAAACCATTCAGGCTGGAGGGGGCCTTGGGAGGTGTCTAGTCCAGCCTCCTGCTCAGAGCAGGGCCAGCTCTGAGCTGGGTCCCAGTTACTCCCGGCTTTGTCCAGTCGGGTCTTGAAAACCCTCAAGGGTGGAAAACGAACCAGAGAACCCAGTGGGCTTGAGCAGCTGATGCTGCTGAAGGAACTTTACTCAAAACGCATGGATTGAAGGGTTGGGCTGGGCAGGTCCGCAATGCCGCGGTGTAGCTGGCGTGGGTCCTGGCTCAATGACACGGTGCTCCCGTCGCGTGCCTCACGCCGACCATCAGGGGACGTGCTCCTGGGCCACAGCGGCACTGTACTGCCGCGCAGGAGTGCTCCGAGGTGGCGGCGCGCTACAATGCCTGTACTTCCATTATCTATACCATCTATACCTTGTTTTTTAAACGCTGTACGAGACAGGGCTGATGGAAACAGTTGACATAGAGTGGTCCTGAGGCTGCCTTTGAGAACTGCGGTACCAGTGGCTGCTGAACTGGGGAGTGGGCTTTCCCTTTCTCCTCAGCGGTTAAGGGGGGGCAGGTGTGCAACTCACACCTATGGTCTGGACCACAGACACCTCCAAAGGTGCAGCTGCCGAAGGGCTTCTGTTGAGCCCAAATCCTTTTTTAATCGTGACTTATTAATGTTTGTGTTCCGTTAACATTAGCTCTGCGTCTGGGAGGTGTCCCCTACTGTGGGTTCAGCGCGTTCTTTTCTGTTGCAGGCAGTGTCTTGTGTGAGCCTCTCAATGTGCCAGCATAGAGCTTTCTCCCCATTTTTAGGTTCTTTTTTCTAGTCATAATCATTTTGCAATCCCATTTCCACTTTATATTATAAAAAGCTTTCTTGATGAAAATGTTGAACTACTTGTAAATATATTGAAAATGGTCAGTCACAGAATGAGTACTTTTCTTTAATCTTCTTCTGTAGTACATATTCATTATCTTCCTTCCTTCCTGTCAAAATGGGAGTAAAAATTTCTATTCTATTACACAGACTTGAAATCCTAAAATCCTCTGATGTGGATAATTTAAATTTATAATCCAGTAAAATATGGATTAATTATATGTTACAAATTGAATCTCAAAATTTTTGTTGTGTTCAGTCTGTCTTGTGTTCTGCTGGACTATATAGACTGGCATCAGCAGGAGTCTTCCACTGAAGTGTATTATGACTTGAAGACTGTGTTGCTATGAATAGTCAATTCTACCTTTATTTTGTTTGCTTCAAGCTTTAACTTATTCTAGATATGCATTACAGATTTCACTTTCCATGATTATGAAGATAATGCAACTACTTTCGGTGAAATTTAATGAAAAGCTAATGTTAAATTCACTGCCTTTTTTTCCCTCTTTTTTTCTGTTTTGTAGTTTGCGAACTTCATGTTTATGAAATACATCACTAAAAAGTGCCAGGAGAGGTGTACGTAACCATAGACTGCTCCTTCTGTGGGCAAGATAGTTATCTGAAACCATGCCATGTAAGTATTTAAAAAAATAAGATAACATTGTTCAGATCCAGACTTTGCTTCTAATTTTGGAGTTAATGTCTTTTCGTGGACTGTGTTTGTGGTGCTCATGTCTCAGGCAGGAAAAGAGGGGCCTGTGCCCGTGGAAGCCTGCCACAGTCTTTCTGTTCTCATTCCGAATGGATCGATGCCCTTACGGCCCTGCGTCCTCCTCTGGTAACTGGCAGCACATTGTTGATACTAAATGAACCAAGAGAGATCCCTTCAACCATGCGGTTAATGTGGGAGGAGGATTTGCAGGAATAATACCCAGAGTGCAATTAAAATTTATTTAAAGGTTCATTATAAAAATGTTCAGGACAGGCTACGTATGTTAATCTTTGAGCAGTCAGCCTATCTGGAGACAGCTACAGGCTGACTAGTGTTTCAGTTCTGTCCAAAACTTAAGCTCATGTTCTTCAGTTGACTTGTACTTGGCATTTTAGGAGGTTGGTTTCAGCTTCCTCTCACAGAGCCACAGGACAAGAAGAAGTCGCGTTAGAGAAGAGAACAAGATCTTTATGAATAAAGGGGCAGAAATAAATATACTCAGAAAAATTATGGAAAAGGTTTGTAAAAATGTAGAGCAGGCATGTTTTCTCCATGAGGGAGAGAGAAATCTTAAAAGAGCACCTTCAGAGAGAAGCAAGATGGACAATTTTCCTTTAGCTTTTTCTGTATGGGTCATGTGTGTATAAGTTAGATCTGTATTTATGCGATTCTGTGATACTTGAAATACTGTTCTCTTACAAATCTTGGTTGAAAACATCTGGTTTTCATATAAAAAGGCTACTTGGACTGACTGAACAGGAGAAAGTTAAACCAGATCAGTGCAAGAAGCTTGGACAAATAATAATGAAGAATTTAAAAAATGGTGTAGTGCCATATATAGGAAAGGTTTTTTTTTAAATTATACTAAAATGAAGATGGCATCTATGTGGGAGTGGGTAATGGGATAAAATGAAACTCAAAAGTGGGAAAATTACGGACCTATAACTCTTTAGCCTGAAGAGCAGTGCAAGTAAGGAACTCATCTTTGCTTGACAGATTTTAATTCCAGAGTGGAGAAAAAGGTTTCTGACATACAGTTTAGGGCAGTCAAGGAACAGCAGAAACAGTGAACTCCACAGTCATGTTTTCATCCTCAGATTACAGCATTATAAGCTTCCCAGCCCCAGCTTGCCCTAACCTGCTCATATTTGATTTTTTCTCCCCCTAATTCCTTTTGCTTTGTGAAACAAGTGCAAAACATACACACACGCGTATGCATGTGCTTCAGTATCCTTTTCTGAGAACTGGGTTATTTCATGTTGTGTAAAATTTACTTCCCAACATTTCCCCATTTGTTTCATTTACTCACTGTCAGCGTAGCAGGTTCATGCTGAGTGCAGAGAAGACGGTGTGCGGTATTGCTGCTTCTGGCGTAGGGCACCTTTAACTCGGACTCAGTGTGAGGCTTTGCTGAAAGAAATATTGTGCAGAGAAAAGGGTATTGTTTTTGCATACAAATCTATTTGCCAAAAAAGTGCTGCTTCATTGAGGCTGCTCAGAGTTTCACATCCTGATTAAATTATGTAAATAGTTTTGGCCAAAAGAGGGAAAAATTAATGACATTTTGTCATCCCAATGACCCCATAATAAATCCTTGGAGTGTTTCAGGGTGGGTTTGTAGAGAAGCGTGGGTGCTGCCTGTGCAGTGGTCGTTTCCTCCCTCACCGTGTGATAATCCAGCAACTACAGAATTTGCCGGCCAGTGGGGATGCAGAGTTCAAACCTTCCTTGTCTTGATGCAAGTGAGCCTGTAAAGCAGGGATGGGAATCCTGCGAACCTTTGCCTTGGCTGTGTAAATAGACATAGAACACTGAAATGCTTCATATTTTATTTAAATGCCAGTACAAAGATATTCAGGTACTTAATTCCTTTGTAGTAAATGAAATGTGTTTTAAGGTGCCTTTGCGACCTTGCCAGTGTTCCAGCAGCCAACCTCCAGCCTTTGAAAAACTGGTTTTTTTAAAATGTCATGGTAGTTAAGATATTATTACTATTTCTAATGGTACATTTGTGGGCTTTTTTATTTGGCATCCTACCCTTTAGCATGAACTTTTCATGATTTTTTCCCTCAGCAAGCAAGGCTAAAAAGTATGACTTTGTGGAGGATCTGAAAGGTAGAATTATCTTTCGGATTGCAGGAAAAATGAAAAATCTTGTAAGAGCTGAAAGCATGATTTCTCTGCATGTTTGTTTCTGCATATATCTCAAAGGAATTGGTCACTTCTTAATTTTCTTCTTAAGATAATTCCCCTGTTGCAAGTCAGAGGTGGAGACCAGACTCTTCATTTAAGGAAAACTAAAAGGAAGTCTCAGCTAAGGGTCTGAACCACCCATATCTGTTCCAGCAGTACCCTGCGAGCATCTCCAACTTGTGAAAAGGTGGCACACTTTGGAAGAGAAAAGCTGTTCCTGTGATATCTAATATTAATCATGTCACTAAATGTGTGCTGTCTGTGCCACTCCTGCATGTAATCTGCAGGCTGCTGCCATCATTATTTAAAGGAGGAGGAAGAAACAATGTTGAGGAGTTGTAGATGACAAAGTGGAATTGTTTTTCAGCCTGTGTAAAAGTGCTCGCCAGCTTGATAATGCTTGTCCTGGTTGTCTTCATTGTATTTATGTACAGTAGGTGAGTGCTTTTACTCCATAAAGAAAATGTAATTCTATTGACTTTGGCAAAATTGAATTAATACCATATATAACTTGATTTCAAGTTTATAGGGGCTTTCACGGATATTGAACTTCCTTTTTTCTTCTTTTTTTTTTTTTTTTATCCCCAGAAATGTCTGTGCTGCCTGTCCAGAGAATACAGAATGAAGGTAGGATATGAGAATTACCTGTGTGGTGAGCCACAACAAAGCTATTTGGCATATCCTGCCCTATAAGCTTGGATGGTGATTTGATGTGACTAACTCCTTTCAGCCATGCAAAAAGGATGACAGGCTGATTATAACTTTATCCCACTGAAGGGAGGGTTTGAGAAAAATGATTTGTGCCCTTTTGGATGGGCCTGAGCTGCGTAGGCAGCTGGATCCTGCCCTGACTGTGCAGTTCAGCTACAATGAAGACATCTAAATGTAGGCACCTTTGTGTGTGCTGGGTGTCCAGGCTCTCCTGACAGCAAGTCAGTACAGTCTGTGGTGCCCACAAAGCCATCCAGCCGTTCGATGTCTGCTTTAGGGGGTGAGCTGAACCTTGCTCTGGGCTCCCATTTCTCTGCTGATTAATGGAACTTGATCCTGTTACCTAAATATGAGCATATCTTGCCAAATCTGGTGCCCTAGGGTCTTAAGATATCTGTCAGCCTCATGCAGATGTCTTATAGGACCTAGGGGAAGTCTCCGCCCTGCTGGAGGCCAGTCAGAAAACCCAGCTCCTCTCAAACAATACCAGATACCCATGTTTGATCAGCTGAACCCAGCCCTGTCTCTCCGTTGGCTGCAATGGGAGCTCGGGCACCCAGCTCGTGTCAGCACCTGGATTCAGGTGACGGAATCTCAGACTGAATCCCCCCCTAGACTTCTTTTTCTTAGTGCCTACTTCTTGCTCCCTGGTAATGCAGCAATGCTGTGGCTTGCCTTGCTGCTATTTGTGCAATTATAGAACTAAACTTGTTCACGTTTATACAAGCTATACTTGATTTCAAAGTTATGTAGAGCAAGGGCAGTCCAATACATCCTTGCAAGACCTCAGGAGGTGGCCACAGTGTTCCCAGCTCTCGACGCCAGACTTTCATGGTAGAAGATGCAGCTGCCACCCTACCATCTCCTCCCATGTGGATGTGGAGACAACCTCTCTGTCTAGCTTTGGCCTTTATTTGTAGCTGGTGGAGGGTCGGATGCAATTAGTCTTCAGCCCATGTCTTGCCTGAAGACAGCCACCCTAGCCCACCTTGGTCTCCTTACACACTAAAGTATTAGAAGCAAAGGTTAGTGAGGAGGCTCTTACTCCTCTAACAATGCTGTCTTTTTTGCAGAAGGCCAAAAGATGGTGTAGGAAGACTCAAAAAAGAGATTAAGAATTCCACTGCTCATTAAATCCTGCATCTCCATATAGCACAAAACTATACACCAGCATTTTGAATCTTCTGACTGTCACACTGACTGCCATCTGCATAGCTCCTAAAAGATTCCTAACACCAATAAAATCAACTAAAAATACTCTAGTTTTCCTTATTCATTCATAAAAGGCATTTGTCTACAAGGTACTGGTCATCACTTTAAAGTGACCCTATTAAATAAAGTTCTCTGGGATTTGTGAGGGAATCATGTTAGCGATTTTGGAGCTGTGGTAATACGTATCTTCTTTATGGACCTTTAGTACTCATAAATATAGAGAACGTGGTTTTTCTTTTAATTTATGAAAATACAGAGTGAGATGGATATTTATTTCAGCAAAGATTTTTGAGAATTCCTAGATGGGGGAACAAGTTGTTAACTTGGTTATAACATCTTCTGTTGGTGTTAGAAATGCTTGGGGGTGTGAGCTGTGGGGCTGCAGAAAGGCTGAGTGTTCTGCTGTTTGCTTGTGACTCGACAGTAACTGTCATTATTCTTCCTGCTATGCAACTTAAAGCAAATGTTGGCAACAATACTGGGCTTCTCGACACTGTAATTCTGCTGCACTGTACTGCTGTTATGGTCTCTGACTTCCACAGGCAATATTTACCTGTTTTTTTCCCTCTTCACCTTAGGCTTCCACTTTTGCTAGCAGCCTCCCTCTGCTCAATGGGTACCAACTGCTTCTAACTATTTAATTAACATACTTAATTTAAGTTCACAGGTGTTGTGCTCATTCTGTCTTTAGCTAGAGGTGTGGTGCTTCTTCAGAAGGGTTTATGTGCCTAAGAGCTCTTCTCTTTTTCCAAATAAATCAGATAATGTTATAGAAGATACTATCTTTCCCCACCAATCTTACCTTGAGAGCACATCAAGAAGGGACAACCCATGTTTGATGGTATCTCTAACACCGTCAGGTCAGACACATGATTTTGACATGGTGTCTCTTTTTCTGGGAGACCATCTGCTCCTCAAGCCTGTTTAGTCTCTTTTGTGTTGATCAAGATGGTGATCTTACGATATTGTATATATTCCAGGATTTGTAAGGAGAAAACTACCATGGGTAGAGGGCTGGGTTGCACTTCAGTGCCCTTTCCTGCCCCTCTGGGTTCACTTGTTGAATGCTGGCCAGGTACTCTTATTCTGAAGTGGGATTTTGTGGTTCTTGCAGACTCAGATGTGGTTCTGGGGTATGGTGAATTTTTTTGGCACCTTCTCTCATGCTGCCTCCTGTGTTGGCACTCTTTCTTCTCAGCTCCTGAAGGTTCCTCCTACCTTCTTGTTCTTCCTTTTCAAAACAAATGAACAAAAAAAGCTCCTGACTTCTTTCAGGAATTCTCTTTGTCTCTTTTTCCAATAAGCCTAAAGATCTGCAATAACAATTAATGACACTAACCTTAGTCAAAAACATAAGAGGCTCTCAACCTGTCTTTTTTTGGTTTTGGTGCGTGTTAGGGGTTTCTGTGGTGTGGTTTGGGTTTTTTTGGCAGCAGGGGAGGGCGCTGCAGGGGTGGCTCCTGTGAGAAGCTGCTCGAAGCTTCTCGGGCTCCGAGCCG
>JAVJGG010000058.1:1536091-1553578 GCA_035590195.1 Aviceda cuculoides
ATACTGAACTCAAAACACAGCACTGTACCAGCTACTAGGAAGACAATTAGCTCTATCCCAGCTGAAACCAGGACAGATGGGAAGGGTGACTGCCAAGTGCTTCAACTCTCCGGCTGTGAGAAAGAGAATGGCTGTGACTGTTGGCCGCTTCTTGGGTGAATACCAGGTGATATGAAGGTGTAGTCTGAGAGAGAGACTTGGCTTACCTCCCTACAGACTGTGAATTGCCAGGAGCAGCCATCAGTGATGGTGGTCTGAGACACCTGGAGGAGCACAGCTTGAGTTCTGGATTCACCTGTTAAGTGAGCTAGAGAATTTTGCATGTGGAAAAAAGTAATTTTAAAGCTCTGTTTGAAGGTTGCCTTTGGCTTACATGATACAATACACTAATCTGCACATCAGCTCCCTGACATGCAAGACCAACGTTTGTTCTAATTTTATTGCTTTTAGGAAGCCCATGCAAGATTTAATCAACAAAGACCTATCTTGCCAGTAAAATAAAGACCAACGGGAGCATTTATACAATAGGCAGAAGAAAAAGAATGAGCAGTTGTTCCTTCTTTGCCCAAGAGTCATGCATAAATTCCGTCCCAGGCACAGTTATCCATGTGCTGCTTTTTAAGCCTTGGAAGTACAGGTTAAAAAACTTGATACTTCTACCTTTTGATTCCTCAAGGACTAGTGTCATATCTTATTATTGACTAGAAATCAATTGTAGCTTTTCCTCCTGGTTTGGACTTAAAAGTCAAGCTGTGATTCTGTTTCCTGAATCTGGTTGCTAGAGTAGACCATCAATAGGTTAGCCTAAAAGATGATCACTCAGCAGTGAATTCTCTTCCCTCTTTTTCACTGCTTTCCTTGCCTTCTTCCTTTTGTTGGATTTAAATGTTTGTGATTTTCACCTCTTTATCCATCATAGCACACCATTGACTGAATAATACACTTTTATTAAGCTGCCCTCTTTCTGTGAAATAAATGCCAGTAATAATCAGTCAATCACTCAATCCATATGAATGTGGAATTTAGATGTGGCTGTTTGAATCAGGTTTATAATATACCATTTCTTGGTACAGCATGTTCTTTAATAGTATTCTTTTAAATGACTGTTTCCAACTGCACTTGAAAGCACCTATGAAAGAAATTGTTTGTGACGCTATACTTAGTTTAAATCTCCTTCTCTTTTCTTCAGCGTTTTTGTCTGCATTTCATTTCTATGCAAATTATATCTTTGTGAGTTAGTAAAATTTTACAAACCAGTTGAAACGCAGCTATGGAATGAATTATCAGAGAAAATTTGGAAAATATGCGCGTGAAAGGAAAACTGAGGAAAACATTTATATCTAATTGTGTATTATTCAAAGAGAATTTCAGAGCAACTCTTAGGCAAATATTACATAAATGTATACCTATATTAAATGATTAATTTACCACAGGTAATATACTTGAAGGCTCAGGGACTATTTTCCCATTAGCCTGTGCATGTAGCACTTCTCAGCTGAAATACAGCCTAGGTACACAAAGGCACTTAACTCACTCATGGGGAATTGCAGAGGAGGAATTGTGAATGTAATGCTTGTAAACAGCTAGAGAGCAACGGCAGCTGCTACCGACTGTCCCGGTGCTTTGTTTCCATTAGAGTGACAGTAACTGAGTTTAACCTTGCAGGGAGTCAATCCCTGATGACCGAGAATAACTTCGCATCCTCCCAAGTATAAAGCATCCAATCCCCCTAAATTCATTAACAACAGCTGGCAGATCTGCTGTGAATGCTCTGAATAACTACCAGATTGTCAGCAATCGATCTCCAAAACGGGAGACTTCATAGCTGTGTATTTGTCAGTCAAGAATAATTTCTGTGATTTGTGCCTCCGTGAGATACCTGCTTACCCTCGTGAGGCAGGCTGGCTTTGCAAATAGTTTCATCCCTTTTTTTCGACATATTACTAGGAAGGATGTGGGCTGAAGCGCAGCGGCAAGGGGACTAAAGGACCTTCAGTACTTTCAGAGCCTCCATGGGAGAGAGGAGCTGAAGTCCAGTCCAAAGGTTTTGCTGATGTCTCTAGAATCCAGGAGATGCTGTAGCAAAGCTCAACAGGAGACTTTTTAAATATATATTAAAAAACCCTAATTCTACTCATGCTTCCCTATTCACAGGTACTGAGCTGCATGTCCAGAGGGTCTGGCTAGGGCAGAGAACGAGGGGTGCCAGTTATCTCCCCCTCCCTGTATCTCCTGGGTTCTTCAGCACACAGTCAACAAGTTGAGGTCACCAAGATGTGCCTTTTTAGGAACTGACAGCAACTGTGGTCTTTTGAGACATCCTGACCCACTTGGGCAAATCATTAAGATGTACTCCCTTTTAGCTCCTTATCTCTGTGTTTTAACATTCCAGTCCTGTCCATTATCTTTCTGTCGTCTTCTCATAATGCAGCCTGTCTTTTGTTTAAGTCTGGGTGCCTTCTCCATCTGGGTGTTCTGGGAGCTGTGTGTCTGGCTGCTGGGAACTTGCAGATTTGCTAACCTGGGTGCTATCAACACCTGCCATTCTTACAGCCCTGCTTCTGCTTGTCCTTCTGGTGCTTCCACGCCCAGATATAATCATCCACTCTCCATTCATATCAATCTTAATATTTTTATTAAAAATCTCTGTTTTCATGGATGGGATTAATCAATTTGGGTTTCTGAAGCCAGCAGAATGTCTCCTCACTCCTTATCAATCTTCAGTGATGGCCTCTTGCTTCTGTGGAGCAAAAACGCTCAAACAGTCTTTTCTGAGGTGTACCCACGTAACTAAGGCCAGGATTCAGTAGAGCACAGAACAACATATAAACTGAAATGCAGACAGATTTAAGGCATCGAAGTCTAGTGTTGCATCCCAAGTTCCCTCTTCCTAGTTGCCTGCTCAACTTGGAGTTTTAAATGGTACCTCCCAGCTTGAATCCCCAGTTCCTTGTGAAGTTCCCCAGTTTGAGCAGATAGGTGATTAGTTGGTGCCCAATATGCCTGAAGGTCTATCAGCTACTGTACATGCCCTTGTCGGACTCAGTCTTCAAGGAACAAACCTGTGCAACATATGCTGGGAGAACTCGACTCCATGTGAAAACCCACAGCAAGGAATTCTGCCTCAAGGAACTGGTTTGGAGATGTTTAGGTCACTGCTTGGAAGTTCCCAGCTCAGCCCGTGTCCTCCAAAGGGAACTGTGGTGCCGAACAAAGCATTACAGCTCACGCTTCGGGGGCCAGGTGCTCTTTGCTGCGCATCCTCATGAAGCGGTAATGATGTGTGCAGTGCCCCCACTAAAACCAACTGTGCCTGTGCTTTGCAGTGAAATCCATCTACTTATGAGTTGTTGTCGACTGTAGGAACACCTATATTAAGATGACACGAAGCTTACGCATTCTTCTTATTTAATTAGACACAGTAGTGCTCATCAGCTGTTGATCTATTACGGTATTTTGTACATTTCTAAATGGATGACAAAGGAAATTTAATCTTTAATTTGAATCTCCATCAAGGATATCTATCATTATAAGCTAGCAATGAGGTTTCTGTATTGCAGAATAGAGGGTTACATTTGTGTGTGTTTGGCTTTTTTTCTGTAGTATTTTCTAGTATTATGGGTATGAAAAAAAGCTCATGTTTCTGTACTGAATGCATACATTTGTACATACAGTATAGTAGTTATGTGGTAAATACAATGCGTAACAGCTTGTAGGTATTACAGCTTGTGTTAATTTCCAGTGCTCTCAAAAAACTAAGGGGATTCATTGACTGGATGCAGTTCAACAAAATTGTGAAAATCAATGGAGTGTTCAAATACTAGCCAAATTCAGACAAAATTTTTCAGGACAGTAGAAGATAGGATTCATCCTCTTTAATTTTAGTAAGCTTAAATTAGATGTCAAAGTCCAACTAGTTTTCAGGTTTCATGTGTAACATGTTTAGAGATAGGCATCTCCAACTGAATTGGGATGGAAGACTATAAAATTACAGATGGTCCAGAAAGATGACAAGACAATTTTTATTCACTATTTTTCACAAAAGAAGGGCTATGGAGCACATAGCTAAATAAACATCATGTCTTTAAAACAAACATGTTGTGTAATTAATCATGTAACATTGTCACAGTATGCAATAACATAAAAAATATAAATTTATTTTAAAAGATGTAGAGAAGTTCAAGGATAGGCCTGTTGCTGGGTTATTGAATGTAGTTATTTGACCGTGACCCTTGCCTTGGGAAATCCCTGTGCCCCTCAGTGAGATGGGTACGATATGCTGAGGACAAATATTTCCAGCTGCTGGATAACATCAGAAACAGGATATTATTCTGAATGGACTTTTGCACTGATTAGTTTTGGGATTTTATCTTCCTTTTGTCTCCTTAGGACTAAAGAGCATCACTGAAGTAACACTGCAGTAATACTGGGTAATCTCAGCATGCTGTATGTCTGTCAAGGTTTTTGTAAGCATTATATTGCAAGAAAAATTTATCAGAATAATTTTAAAGGGCATAGCAAGACAGCTCTGAGTTTGTTTTTCCAAGGGAGCTCATGACAGGAAGAGCAAAAGCTTACTTCTTTGTATGCAGTGGTACTCATACTCAGAATTTAAAGGAAGTTTTGTGAGTTAAGTTGGAAAAAAGAAAAATTATTATTGATTTTAAGAGCATGTGCATAAAAATAAAAATCTAATATTAGTATTGGGAATCCTTCAGGCAGTGGGTTTGGGTTTGTTGGTGTAATAAGAATGGCAGAGAAGGGAAAAATGCTGGAGTTTTGATATGCATTTCTTGAAAGAGAGCAAGCTCTCCTGAGCTTTTCAATGGGCACTTCTACTGGAGTGTGCTTCCAAGGAGACCGAACTCCTTCAAGGATGAGGAAATGCTTTAAGCCACACCTCTTATTTCTTGGCAAGAGCAGTGAGAGTAGGGTTTCTGTCTAGAATAAGGTAACTTCTTCCTCTTGCGCAGAGTTTAAGTGGCACTTGGAAGGACTTGGCAATTCAAAATCAGGTTGTGACTAGCTGGTGGTCTTACTCTGGTTACCTGCTTGTTGCCAGTGACTCTACTGTATTCACATGTAGCCAAGACTGAAGCATCTGTTCCTAATGTGGCTTATGCTTTCCATCCTTCACGTTCTTCCACGTTACCTTTCTGCACAGAATATCTTCCATTTGGTGTAGATCAAGCTAGGACCTCCCAGACTTGGTTGCACGCTGCGATGCAATTTGTATTTCACAGCTTGGTTTGTCCTGTCTGAGGCTCTGCATTCTTTGCCTGGCAACTTCATAAAGCAGAAGCACTTCTGGGTTGATGTTCTCCTGCAAGCAGAGACAAGGCAAGGCGTGGAACCGGGCCAGGAGCTGTTTCAGCCACCCCAGTTGGTGTCAGTGAATATGTAGCCCAGAAAGGGTCATTCTGCAGGCCTCTGTGGAACAGAAAAGGAAGGTTTGGGGGGCGTAAGCCAGCACGCAAAGTTCCAGTATGGTGCATTACACTAGGCGTTTTGTGGAGCTCTGATTTTCATGTTTGGACAAAAGCAGTCTTTTTTCCCCACCTAGTAATATGCATGACAGTCTGTCTGCTGTTAATTTGGGAGACCTAGCCTTTTTTTGGCCTATGTGGACTTATGAAGTGAGTGGGTATGGCGTGGGTTTTGACCTTGGCTGGACGACAGATGCCCACCAAGCTGCTCTAACAACTCCCCCTCCTGAACTGGATAGGGGAGAGAGAATATAATGAAAGGCTTGTGGGTTGAGATAAGGACAGGGAGATCACTCAGCAGTTACCATCATAGGCAAAACAGACTTGACTTGGGGAAATAAATTTAATTTATTGCCAATCAAATCAGAGTAGAATAACGAGAAATACAACCAAATCTTAAAAACACCTTCCCACCACCACTCCCTTCTTCCTGAGCTCAAGTCCACTCCTGATTTTCTCTGCCCAGAGGCACAGGGGGACGGGGAATGGGCGTTGGGGTCAGTTCATCCCACCTGGTCTCTGCAGCTCCTTCCTCCTCAGGGAGGACTCCTCACTCTTCCCCTGCTCCAGCATGGGGTCCCTCCCACGGGAGACAGTCCTCCACAAAATTCTCCAACGTGGGTCCTTCCCACGGGCTGCAGTTCTTCACAAACTGCTCCAGCGTGAGTCCTTTCTGCAGGCTGCAGTCCTTCAGGAGCAGACTGCTCCAGCATATTCCATACCGTGTGACATCATTCCCAGTATATAAACTGGGAGGACGTTCGAAGTGATGGCATTTGTCTCCCCGAGTCACCGTTAGGCATGATGGAGCCCTGCTGTCCTGGAGATGGCTGAACTCCTGCCTGCCCATGGGAAGTGGGGAATGAATTCCTCGTTTTGCTTTGCTTGTGTGTGCAGCTTTTGCTTTACCTGTTAAACTGTCTTTATCTCAGCCCAGGAGTTTTCTCACTTCTACCCTTCTGATTCTCTCCCCCATCCCACTGAGAGGGAGGTGAGTGAGCGGCTGCGTGGGGTTTAGTTCTAGCTGGGGTTAAATCACACTAGTGCTGTAGGTCATCCTTTGTATGCATTGTGGGACAGGTCAAAGACGTTTTTGCTAGTAATATAATTACAAAGAGCATTGACACTGGAGTGTGTGAACATCTCAGAATGGAAATGAAAACTTTTGCTCTGGGCCCCCAGCAGAGTGCTGTTCATCCAAAACAGCTCCTCTTTTCCTGAGAATAGATACGGAGATGGATAATTTGATTTAATATTCTTAGGAAAATATTCAAATTTTGTTCTTAGGAGCATCATGGTCAGTTTACAGGTCCCGATTCCAGGAGCACTAGGATTTCTTATATTGCTCCACAGAAGAGGATTAACAGGCTCACCAAGGTTGCTTGGGGAATAATTTCCTGTGTCATCTTCATGGAGATAACTTTGCAAAAGTGAAAATTCCAGTTCTCTCTTCTCAAAGTTGGGTCTTGCTGGTATCACACCACCCTTCTACCAGACTACTTGAGGCCTGCATCTGGCCAGCTGGCAGCTTGCTGAAAGGACAAGTGCTTGATGCAAGTGTGCTAGGGATGTGCGTAGTGTGGAAAAAAAGAGTGATGGCAGCACTGCTAGTTCAGGTGAATTTGTCCCCAGAACGAGACCAAACTCAGGACACATTCTTGCTGTGGGGGCTTGAATAGAGTCTCTTTCTTCATAATGGCTGAAAGGCAAACTCAGGCTAAAAGTAAGGGCACAATAAAGGAAACTCTAACAGTATAGAAAATTAACCATTGTTATAATTTATCAAGGGCAGCAATGTCCTTCATTGCACAGATTTCAACTCAAGAGGAATTCAGGCATACGTTCCAGTTCAAGAAAGGCTTTTGAGCTTGAAATAACACATACAGGGAAAATCTTAAAGTGCCCGTAATGCACAAGGTTGGACTAGATGATTAATTTTGCCCTTCAAGTCTGTGGGTTTCATGTAGTTCCTGTCTGCAAGAAAGAGGAGCCTTGTTAATATGTGCTAAAGGTGTAGCATATCTAAAGTGAGCACATGGGCAAATGGGAAACGGGAAGACTTTTCCATAATGGTTATGGGGAGGTAAAACAGCAGTTGGTCTTTTCTGTGCTAGGATATTAATACACATTAAAAATACACTTTTCTCCATTAGCAAAGACAAAACTGCACAAGTTGTGTGAAGAGGAAGCTAAAGCAATATTGCAACGAACAAATGCCAAGTGAAGGGAGAGAGGGAAAAGCAATAGAAAAGAGGTCTATAGGCCAGGAAGGGATTTAGGATAGTGGAAAAGGGCAGAAAGGAAGAAAGGGTGATTTCGCTTGCAAAAGATGAAGCCTCTCTGATAGAATGTGGGACCTCCGTACAAAGTCTTACTCACCAAGAAGTGGATCACCTTTCTTTGAAATTTCTTTTCTTTTCTTTTTTTTTTGTACTTCAGAGCATCATTTAAGATTCACATGCCTGATACATCACACATACCTACTCAAGTGCCTTTCTCCATGAGAAAAATTGTATCTTTCATCAAGGTAATGTATTTTTTTTAAACTGTCAGAATCATTCCAATGAAATGCATGAAGAAATCAATAGCAGAATTGTATTAAAGAAAAACCACAGCTTTGCTCACAGTTAAAGGTTTCAAGTTCAATAACGTCGGACTTCAAAAATAAGGAAAGAAATTTCCTTCATTTTTACTATAATGCACTTAATGCACCATAAAGAGAAGAATAGAAGTGCTGTCCAATAAACCCTTTGTGTTTTCCTCAACCTTCGCTATCAGCTTCCTTTTCCACTTCAATTCTCCTTGTTCATTTTCAAAAAAGACCCCTCCACTGCAAACAAGGCTAATTCCTTCCAGTGGCACTGGACCAGATAATACCGCATCCTGTCACAAACAATATCTGTGACGTTTAGAGAACTACCTTTTATTTTGAAATACAGGTAGAAAAGGTATTTGTGGTTCTGTTCTTTCCAAGATAATGCAAAGAAAGATAAAATAGTGGTCTCATGCCATACTGAGTACATTTTTTTCAAACATACCTGTTGTCAGTATGTTAATACACAGTGAGGAGAAGAACCAGAGAAGCAAGACGTAACTGTCTGCCTTGTGTCACAAAGAAGACTAGTTATTGAGGATTATTTCCTTTGGGGATCCTTTTCTGTCAGAAATGCAGGACTGGCCCAAACCAGCTGCTGTTGTTTGGGAACTATTCTTAACTACCTTGCTACTATTCATGGCTATAGCTTAGGTATGTTGTCTTCAGTATTAGTCTCTTTTGGTGTCTCTAAGTCATCTTCTTCCATTTGAATCTACGTCAGGCAGTCATTTATCACAACCTTCCTTTGAACTGAGCTCGCTTTTTTCACTTGCTGTCTTTGAATATTCCTCCCACCGACAGCTAGTCTTTCTTTACATTCTTTATACGTTAATTTGCGTGGGTTTTTCTGCCAGCTAACTCTCACAGAGTTTTGTTTTCTGATTTTAAATAGCATTTCTAATAAATGGTATTTACTTTTCTAAAGTAAATACTTACATTTCTGGTGAGGGAGAAGGGATTTCTGCCAAGGAGCAGACAATTGCCTCTATCCTTACAAAGACTTAAACTGGGGTTTAGGTTCACATGATCTGACCACCTCTATGTTAATAAAAACGCGTAGTGGGTTATGTATACTTCCCTGTCCCGCTCTAATTGAAAAGCTGGTTACTATCCACCAGTAACAAACTGTGATCCAGTTTCCACCTGAAAATCAGAGTCTCTGGGAATACTTACAAAAACGTGAGTGTGATTAAGGACCTGATGTCCAGGGACACCATGGCCGATAACGCTGGCTGACAATATAGCCTTATCTCCTCCGGCTCCCCCGTCCGTCGGTGTCTGCTTTGGGCTGCTCACTCCCCACGCCAGAGAGCAGTTTGTTTGACAAAATGGGCTCCAAGTCCAGCAGCACTTTCCTCACCTCCTGCAGTAATGCAAACAGCAATGACGAGGTACTTCTTGGCTCTTTTTTCAAAGACCCCATCAAAATGCCCCTCCTCTCAGGTGGGGGGCAGGGAGAAAAGGTGCTGGTGAACACTTATTTACCCCCTCACATGCACGATAGTAGCACTTCTAGCCAGTCTGTACCAGCATCTTCCTGCTTCTTCTTTCTTCTTTGTGGACTTAGACTGGGTAGAAGAACAGTGTCTGCCTGAGATTCCCAAACTAGTGAGCAAGGGAGCAGCTGTGCTGACTGAAAGGCTGCTGGAACACTCAGCTGTGGGAGGAATAAAAAAATTGAGAGGATATTTATTTTAGGTTAGGGGTAAGTCTAAGGTCTTTCCTAGAGACCACCCCCCACACACACACAAAAAAGGTGGGAATGATAAAAAGTCAACACATTAATCAATCTGAATTTAATCTATCTTATCCTAGCTGAAGTGGAGATAATATAAAAAGAGTAAATGAATTTGCAGTTTGAAGTTCTGCAGTGCCTATCCCTCCCCTTTACCTGTAGGTCTCTTGTGTGTAACTTCTCTTTAAGACTTTCTTACCTCCGAGTGCTGAAGCGCAAGGTGACCTGTGATCTGGGAGAGCACCAGGGTGACTGACAGTGCTTTGGCCCGCGCTTGTAAGGCAGTGATAAAACAGTGAGCCCATCTTTAAAATGACAGGGATCGCCTAGCACTGGCTGGTTCAAACAGTTTAAAACAGACTGTGTCACCACCTTTTGCAAAGGACAGTTTTTCAGTATTGGCCAAGTAGTGAATTTACTAGTCAAGTTCTGACAGGTCAGGCACTTAGACTTTTTTTTTTTTTTTTGCGACGTAAGGGCTGCTTTCACATCCCGGGTTTGCACCCAGAGACACTTATTCCCCCTCTCTCCACTCCGCTCCCACCGCAGTCGCTGAAGTGAGAGGAAATGAAGGGAAAAGGAGGGTCGGGAGCTGCAGGGAGAGTCAAAGCACAGCCTTCACTTGCAGCGGAGGGTGTGACGGCAGAGGGCTTAAGGCGGCTGCTGAAGTCAGACCTGATGAGGAGGGAAACACCAAAAGGGTCTATGGCAAAGGCTTGTGGAAGGATGAATTGGGAGCAGGAAGAGACCTGGGGCAGGGTAATGTCTGCTAGAAACCTTCTATTGGTATTGCTCTTCTGTGTCCTTAAGGGCATCCCAATCTTATTTTGTCAAAGGATGAAGGCAGGGGAGGGATGACTCTACATCAGTCTTGTGGAAAGATTAATGAGGAAGACTTGGTAGAGGCAAGTCCATTTGCTTTAAAAATCTCTTGTACTTAGCTGGTGGCTCGGCAGCTTCCCTTGCTTTCCCTGTGCAACGCTCTAATGAAAGAGTGTGGAAAAATCCTGGGGCTATTTCCCTACTTACTGTTGTCCTGGCAGAGCGCTTAATGCCCATCCATGACACTTGCTTTCAAAGACATCTCCCTGCTCCACGAGGTCAGGCTCTTGTGGATGTTGAGGGATTGAAATCCATCATGGGTTTCCACCTCCAGTCTCCCTTCTACTCCAGTGAGCTGCCCACTGGTTTAGCCACCGTATCAAACGTTGCCACATCTCTGCAGTACGGGCTTCACAACAGGCAGCAGCAGGCTGTTTGCTGCTGGTTTGCATTGTGCCTCCTGTGAAGGGACTTTTCATGCCTGCCCGTCCCAAACGAAGATAGTAAGTGTTAACGAGTGGGAGAAGGGGCAGGGTGCAGCCATTAATTACCAAGAGGGTCTGAAACCTCTGTCAGCTCAGCCGTTCAGGGCATGGCAATGTATTAAAATACTGTCTGTTTGTAAGATTTCCCTAGTCTGTCAGATCCTCTGTGTTTAAAAATGTGGGATTAGAGACAAAAGATATTTTCAGAAAGCATCTGCTGTAAACAAAAATGTGCATGTGCACGTGACTGCAAGTAACAGATACACACAATTATGAGAGTACTGCAAAACCGGCTCGAATTTGTGTGTGCATATATCTGGAGACCACTTTCATAGTCTGCATGTGCACACATACACACATTTAAATATGTTATGCAACAGTATGAGATCTCTTGATGCTCAGTACTTTCCTGATCTTCAGTAGCTTTTCCACACAGAAATGGTGTCAAGAATATAAGAATTTGGGTTAAAAATTGTGTCCCTGGGTAGTGGTGTTGTACAGGTGCTCTTAACACCTTGATGTGCCAACAAGCCTTGGGAATAGGGACTGGAATTGCTGTATCTGGACAAATATTTTTCACTAGTTACAGTATTCTTCCCTAAATACTACTATTTTTCAGAAGGTGAGTAAGTGGCTGTAGCCTTCCTCTCTCTACTCAGGCATACCTGCACAAGCATACAACATTCTCAATGTTTTATGGGTGTTAAAAACCTGTGGAATTAGAACTCTCTGAATTTAAAAACTTTGAGTAATTGTGCATGGTCTATGGCACTCTTTTTTTCTTTCCTTTTTTTTTTTTTTTCCTTGGTCTGGACACAAAATTTTCCTGTGTTTCCTGCATCAGTCTGCCAGTGTTTGGTTGTGTCTCAAGGGAATACATAGCCATTGCCACTAACTCTTCAGAGAAGTTTCAAACACAGTAAAAAATAAAATGAGGTAATGAATACACTTGAAGGTGTGAGTAGGATGAGACTGTGTAGCAAGTATAGCAGTATACTGGAATTTCAAAATATCCCTTTGTACTCAGCTTCCATGAGTTGACAGTGGTCTGTGTGTACACTGAATTTTGTAGGGAGCTACCTGACTGAGAAATAGCTGTGACAAAACCAAACTGCAATATTTTACTCAAAATTAGTTCTTTTGATGTACAGGCTCTTTCTCTCTGGTACTGAAGCAGTGTTTTTCAGGCTGCTTTTGCTTTTAGAAACTCTCTTGATATTTTTCAGTGAAAGTACTCCATACCAAAATGTACAAGAACAGGTTCTTTTTTTTTTTTTTTTTTTTCTTAGTTGTAATTCACAAAGGACTTTGGCAGCCTTATTATCCCAGTACAGTGTCTCCGACTCACTGAAGTGAGCATCAAGAACCAAATCCCTTTAACCATTTGGACCTAGATATGAACCTCAGGAGCAGCATCTGCCTTTAGCAGGAGCTGCTCTTTCAGCCCTTCGGTGCGAGCTGTGCCCGTTCTGCAAGAGAACCAGAAAGTCGAGAGTATTCTGCAATTCCAGGTTTGGGCTCCACTATAGTTACGAGTGACGAACACCCAGAGACAGCCTTTTTTCCCCTGAAATCTATATGAGATTGAGAGGAATGCCTTAAATGTCAATCTCTGCTGAGGCCGGTAACGTTAAAAAACGCACAATGAATTAAAAGGTAGGAATAGAGCATGAGCTGAGAATTGTTGGTTTACTTGCAAAACTAATTCAGGTTTCAAAATTTCTGTGTTAGTCTTAGAGCCCCAGATGGGACTTATGGTAGCAACTACAGTTTATTTTCCTCCTTTGCTTTTCAAAAGTTGATGTCAAATCACCGAAAGATGAAAATGAATTAATTGCATTTTTACTGTAGCTGTGTAAAGATAGAGAAATTGCCTCAGCATCAGTAGTCTTGTGTACGGCATTTGAGTCATTCTGATCTGTATGTGAATTTTTGGGGAGACTTCTTAATTTAGTGACTGAGCCAATTCAAATCGTAGTGGTACAGAGGCTGCTTTCATAATGCAGCATCCAGGTGTCTTTGGCAAAGTCCATGTACTAACAGTTCAATTCCAGTCTTCCATCATACATGTTCTATAAACCATTTAAAAAAAATCAATAATTTTAAAATCTTTCTGTCTGATACAGCAAAACCAATTTGTGCCCTTTGTGGTCTGACAGCTTAATTTTTATTTCTTAAAGAACAAAAATTTCAAATCCTAAAACCAATCTTGAGTTATACAATTGTTAAAAAGCCTCGGAAATTAGCAAGCAGCTTTTAGAAATGTTTAACTTAAAAACAGCCAGGAAGGTTTTTTTTTCTTTCTTTTCCATTTGTTTAAAAAAAATTATATTCCCTCAAAATGAGACCTTTGTGCCAAGTTTTATTCTGGAGCACAGCTTTACAGCTGAGCTAAACCCCCCTATAATAGGAGAAAAGTGACAGACCCTTAACTATAGTAGCATGAACAGCACTGCTATAATTCCTGGGTGAACTTTGTCCCTGGATGTGTGTTTTTGGAGTGTGCCGGGGTGACATTCAGCCTCTACATTCATTTTTATGATAATTCAGAGTAAATTGTGGTGCAATAAACTCTTCAAGCCTGTCTTTCTTGTGAAAGCCATGAATCAATCAGCTGCAGGCTTTTTTGGGTCTTTTCAATGTATAGTGATCATTTAGATTTGACATGCATTGTGAGACCTTGGCTTAGCTCCTCTCTATGGTCTGTCATTAATTCCAGCCTTTACTGTTCTGAAGTACAGTGAAGGATGACTGAGAAATCATTGCCCCTCTTCAGCTCTGTTATTGCACAAAATAGCAGCGCAATAATTTTTTGTCAATGTTTTACTCTAAAAGCTTTCTACATCAGTTTTGAAAAGGAAGCAATAAAGCCCATTCAATGGTATGAATAAAAATCCTTTGAGGTTTAGGCGCAGGGCTGCTTTTCTTCAGCTGGTAATCAAATTGGAGCTAAAATGAAATTGAGTTTTCTTATGAAAATAGCCTTTGTTGCTGGGAAGGCTGGTAATTCATAAACAATAACCTGCTCTTTTGTGTGGATAATAATATATTCATGTTCTTTCAATAGGGTAAAAGCCAGACCTAGTGCATTATGGTACAGTAAAAATAGCAGAAGGAGCTTGCTGGAATAATCTTGAAGAAGAAATGTAGCATTCGGTGACTTAAGCTTTCAGCTCCCATCCGAAATTGTACTTTGCTTTTATTTGCGAGCCGGGTTTTAGTTGTTGATTTGTTGCTGCTATACAATATTTGGTTAATTGTGGAAGATCTCAAGCTGTGCTCATCACTGCTCCGGCGAAGGCTGCTGCCAGCTGCTAGAAACAGAGCCTGCTGCTACAGGATGTACACTATTCACAGGAGCAGCCTCTCAGCGCTGATTATCGCCCAAGAGTTCCCCGCTCTCCGTCGCTCCGCGCCCCGCACGCAACCGGACTGCCGAGCGCGGGGAGGTAGGCTGCCTGCCCTCGCTCCCGGGTAAGGTGGATGGCGTGCGGAGAGCGCGGCGGGCGAACTTGGCTGGGGATTTTCCCAGTGCCGGCGGGGAAACGGCCCCCGGGAGGAGGATGGTGTGGGCTCGGTCGCTTTGGAGCGGAGCAAGGGCTGGAGGAGGACGAGAGGGGCAAAGAGCGAGCGAGGCTTTCCAAGTGCGCTGCGAGGGGCTCTTGGAAATGTTCCCTCGGGCGTCGGGGGTTTTTTCCTAACCAGCCAGGTGATGCTTCAGAGGTTTGATCCGGCACTGGTGCTTGTCGGCGTTTTGGGGCGTACATTGTTGTCACATCTGTGGTTTGCAGCTCGATGCAAAAGGTCTCGGTACGGGTGGAGGATGCTCCCCAGATAGGTTGTGTGAGCAAAGGCAAGAGGCTGGCAGAAAACTCTGGCAGCTTGTCCTGTCCGTAGTGACTCTTTTTCTTTGCCTCAGCTCGCGGGGAGTGCAGGGTAAACTTCAGTCTGAGTACCTGAAATTACCTCCCTCCCCTTCCTCTCCATCAGGGTATGCTTTTAAATTGTTGGTAGCCCTGAGCTCCGAGTGGCGAGTAAAACAAGCGCGTGCAGACACAGGCATGCAGAAATGCTGATTTGGGGGCTCTTTACGTGTGAGATGCTGACTTGGTCAGTCTCACCAGCACTGAGCTGAGAGATCGCTTCAGGTTTGAGTGTGATTTTGACTCGTCTCCCTGCCTGGGGGACAGGAGTAATACTGAAACCACTCGTGAGAGTGCCTGGGGAGATGCAGGTGAGACATGCTAGCAGGTCAAACCCGTGCTGCTGCTGGCGGATTTCAGTTGCCGGGAGGGCTAGAGGACGGAGAGGGTCTCGGTGGCAGGTCGGACACAGCTTTGCACAGGGCTTTCTTACGGTGAAAGGGTTCGTAACCCGGAGTCTGCAAACCCCCCGCTCTTTAACCGAAATAAGGCATAGGTTAATGCCAGGTGTATTGTTCTCCTTACAAACTTTCCCAAGGCTTCAGAAAAGTTTTTAACAAAACCACACCAGAAACGTATCCTAGGCAGTTACAATGTAAATGAGAATGTAAAGTGCAAAGATTTACAATGGGGATTATTTCCTATGTAACATTGAAGTTAGATCTGTACCATATGCAAGGCTGTCTTGAGGCAGTTGTAGAGGTTTTTATTCATTTTTAACGGTGAAATTACATGCTTAACAAAAGGAACTTTTAAAGGCACAGTGGTAACTGACAGTCAAAGCAATATATGTCATTATCCAATTAGTACACACAAGTGTGTTTTTATTATTCACTTAACATACCTCTGTGTTTGGCTCTCAGAAATATGATGTCTTACTTCTCAAAGGGTTTAAAGACTGGTATGTGTTCTACTGCTGTAATTGGAGTAATATTTTTGCACATTACATGTATTTACATCTTTGTTGCTCATTGAATTAGATCTGTGTAGAAGAAAATTCTAAAATGAAAAATTTCTTTTGTGGGTAAATGCTGGTTAGTCAGTGTAGCATGCACTCAATTCCAGTTTTCTTCACAACTGGAAAATTTACTTTATATTGCATCCAAAGTTGAATTGAGAGTAATAATATTGCTTATGTTTAAAAGAATGATAATACAATGAAATTTTCAACTGCATTTGAATGAAATGTATGTTAGCATATAATAGAACATTTATTGGTACTTGCTAATGTAAGAACAGAGAGTCTATTCAGTAGAATGACCCTTTTTGTTTTATTGAAAAATAAGCTATCTAGCAATGTGTTGTTGGCGTTTGTTTCACTGGGAGACTAGTCAACTGACAGATGTGGTGGTGATTTTAGCTTTTTAATTACAGGCTTAGCAGAGTTGCGGTACATTGTATTATCAGAGTTCTTTAGGAGCAAACATTTTGGTTGTAGTTGGACAGTGCTGTTATCCTAGCACCAGCCAGGTCAAATAGGTATAACAAGTTTTCCAGAGAATCCATGTTGTCTACAGCTTTAGAAAGAGCAATTTTGCTTCTCTTGCTACATTTAAATAAGATTTAGTGAATGTGTTTGGAGTATGTTTCCTAATCTTTCTGATGCTGGATTCACCTTTGTCATGGAAATGCATGCTTTGTTCTGTGATTCATGCAGAAAAGATGCTTCACTTAGGTATACAGCGCTCTAATGAAGCGCTGGTATGTGCATAAACCTCCATGAAAACAAACTCAGTCTCTAGATTTCATTAACGTTAGATATTTCCCATACTGATAGAGGCAGAGCGGGACAGCTATATACTAAAGAAAGAATAAGCTTCCCAAGTACTATTCTGTTATTTGGCAGTATTATGAATAATTACCTAGCAGCGAATAACTCTAAGACCTCCAAACTAATTTCTTGATGCCTGTATTAGACTATAATATAAATAAATACAATGTTTACCGATGTTAACTTTATGTACCACTGTAACTCACAAAAGTAGTTATTTTCGATTGCAATTATCATTTATAAGTTCACAAAGGAACACATTTCTAGTCTATACAGTCATAAATTGTATACTACTTCTTAGAACACACAAAGTTGTCCACTGTTGACAAAGTTGGTTGAATGAGGCACTGCACATTTGCCTTGAAATTTTACGTATCTGCTGATGCTGGAGCATAAATTCTTTACTGAGCATGGATTTCCCTACAGATGTAAGGCAAACAAGTTGATCATGATTATTTTGCATTAAAAAGCAAGTTCCAACCATTGCAGACAATAAGGTAATGGAAAGCCCTCAAGCCCTGTAGTCAAAAAAATATTGATATATTCAGATTTGGCATATTTTACGTAATGAATGCATCCTACCACTGGAAAAAAAAAGCTGGCCTTTAAGATAAAAAGGTAAACAAGGTGAATTAGTCTAAATGTGAGAACTTTTAAATGTGTTTTTAT
>JAVJGG010000058.1:1559030-1588446 GCA_035590195.1 Aviceda cuculoides
TACCCTCTCTCAGTTTAAGCCGTTACCCCTTGTCCTATCACTACATACCCTTGTAAAAAGTCCCTCCCCATCTTTCCTATAGCCCCCTTTAGGTACCGGCAGGCTGCTGTAAGGTCTCCCTGGACCCTTCTCTTCTCCAGGCTGAACAACCCCAGCTCTCTCAGCCTGTCCTCACAGGAGAGGTGCTCCAGCTCCCTGATCATCTTCGTGGCCATCTCTGGACCCACTCCAAGAAGAGAGAAGGTGCTGGGTCTCTCTCTTTTCCTGCTGACTTTAACTCTGGGAAAAGGAAAAGTCAGCAAGCATACAGAAATTCGTCAAAATGGAAGCAATCACCTCTCTAAAACAGGCCAATCACCTCTTTTTCCCTTGCTCTTTCTTCTATTGCTGATTTTTTCTGCTGGCAAGGTATTTTGGGGATCCTTTAAGCTCCACAGAGATTAGCTTCTTTTTATGCTCTAGCTTCTTGTTTTTAACAAAGGAAGAGGACAAATCTCCACCTTGTTTTTTTTCTCCTTTAAATCCTGCTAAGCTGTTGACAGTCTTGTGTGACTCTGATGTCATGCTGTGTCATCTCTAACCTGCTAGGAAGATGCTGTGATTCGGGGCTCTGCAGTCACACTGGCAGAGCATCTTTAGCATCTTTGCTGTATTTGTGGGCATGAGCTTCTGGAGTGTCTTCAGCTGTTCACTGATAGCAAGAAGAGAGCTTTTCCATGTTACTTATTCATATTCTCATGAAGGATCTTGCTCATTACTGGTTGCTGGTAGACACTTCTTCTCCTGACCCTGGGTTACCATGTCACCACGTGGTTTGTGAAGCATCTGTGGATACTTACTCTGTAACTAAGATGAAGAATGTGTTGAGAGCTGAGAGAAACTTATTTAAGATACCTAAGACAGACATGATTAAATTGTTAAAAATGTTTTTCAGGTGGTAGTCTTGCCATTTGTCTTAACGGAAATATGTAAATGAAGTATCACATCCTTAGGGATGTTTCATGTTACACCAGTAACTTCTTCCTGCTTTATGGAGGAGTAAAACCTGCTCATCTCTTTTCATTTATTAGTGTGTGTTTGTCAGTGAAAAATGTTTTCTCCAGTAAACCTTGTATCTTTATGTAATCAAAAATACCTGTTGCAAACAGCTAAAGGGCATAAACACACATATCTCTTAGCTTGCTCTTGCTTGAGACTGGATGTTCTGGTGACCCTCTACTTAGGAGGAAAACGGATTTGGGGAACGAGTCCCATCAGCTTTTTTCTGGCGATACTTTCACAAGATGTAACTATCTATTGTTTTCCTCTGTACATTGAAGCTAAATACTATTGCCATGTTTTCACATATATTAGTCCAATGGGACTAACTTTTCAATCATTTCTCTATGAAATACACATGATGAAACCCAGCAGCAGTTAGAAACAATTACCTGTGGCTTGTGAATGGAGGTGTGTTACAACTGACTGTAGGAATATTCCTGAAATATTCTTATTTTCATCAAGTCAGTGTAAGATTAAAAAAAATAAACCACATGATCCAACAACGATAGTTTAATACATGTTCTAATTAGTGACAGCCAATTTATTAAAATAATTAGTAATTGTAATACATTAGTAGCAAAGATACTACTTTGGGAAGTATAGGTATCCCATACTCTGTCGTAATTATTAGAGAAAGAAAATATCCACATTATCTGAAAGATGTCACTATAAAAAAAATTGAGGAATATGTGAAACTCTCTACTTGGAGTCTTAGTTTCTTTTGGTCTATCTTTATAAACTCCTCCATTTGATTACAACAGAACCTGCAATTTCAACATAAAAAAACCCATAGAATTTAATTTTTTATGCCTGAATATTTCAGCAGACATTTTCACGAACATTTGAAAATGCAATGTGAACATGTTCTGGAAATGGATATTTGACAGTATTACCTCAACAATTTGAGTACTTGTGTAGTGTGCTGTTACTTTGCTATTCTAGAATTGTTAGAAAACTTGGGTTTATGGTTGTAGGCAAATTTTTAAATAATTTCATACATACAGTAGGGTTTCTGTACAAATTTTCTTTGCTTATAAATAGGACTTTACTCTGATTTTGATAAGAAAGGAAGATTACTGCTTGTAACATCTGCTTTCTACCTTTGCACGGTACCTCATTTATATTTGGTTGTGATTTATGTCAACAGCAGTTGTTAGAATTTAGAAAATTACTTGTGAAAACTATCCACTTACATAGTCAGTATTAATTTTAAAATGAAAATGGCTTAATTGTTTGTCTTAATTATTTTTTCAGTAGCAAAGGGAATGAATTCATTAGGCACATTAGACTTTGGTTCTGCAAACAGTTGGCTCGGTTTTCAGGCCGTGAAGAGTCGCGATGAGCGAGAACTCTGTTCGGCACAGGAACCTGTTTTAGGTTTCCTGAGCCCTAGTTGCCCGCTCTAATGTCTCTGCTGAAGGTAGCAGAAAGTTTGCTTGCTAAGGACTGCTTAAATGAAGCTTTCTTCTCCATCATAAGTTTTAAATTTTTTCCGCAAATGCGGTGTGTTGTAAAGATTAATAGGCCATTCATAGATTTCTCTGAGGTACCAGTCACTCTTTTATAAGAAACGTTTCTCTCAGACGTTCTTACAGGGAGGTCTCCTTGCCGTTACATGGCAGCACATGAGCTGTTTGAATGGTGAATGGAGCAGAGTTCACCTAGAAGCAAAATCATTGTTTCCAGATGCAAAGGATTTTCAAAACTTAGCATTGCAGACAAAATCCCATGAGCCCATAAGCCTTCATCCCTCACTGGGCCTAATGCAGGGGGAAATTATGTACAGAACCCCGAGAGTCTTCAGTAACAAATGGCAATTGCCAGGCATTCACAATCAGGGTGCTGCATACTCCTGTCGTGGGGCTAATCTTGAAAACTGAGACTTAAAATGATGAATGTAAATTATCATAAATATTTCATAGAAATATTGTAGATGTTAACTGACATATTTAAAAAGAATATCATAAAAAATCATAATCAAGACTGCTTGTTTTATGGGATATGACCATACTCTTATGTTCTTCATTTTGTGTTTAATAGAGCAAGTTTGAAAGTCGATGAATAGAGTTGTGCATCGAGTACAGAACTTTTGTGCAACGCTATCGATTAAAGTCTTAAAAACATTTACATAAAAATTCAATAAAACTGTTGCCACTGTGCTGCCGAGGCTGCCCGGTCAGTTGCTGGTGTTTGTGGGAAGACAGAGCTCTGCAGCCCACCCCCCCGGTCTCCAACTGCTTGTACCAAGGCAGGTACTGTTTTTATCCGTGGTTAGGCAACTGGGTTTAGGACTCACGAAGGGTCATAGGGTGGTTTTAGTAAGAAAAGAAGCTTGAAACCACTGTGTAGTGATGAAGGAGGAAGCTTGATGGAGTATATTTTATTGTGAAGCTGTTCCCCTGGTGTTTATCTCCATTTACTACTGCTCCTATTAGCTTTTCACAGCTTTTTATAGTGTTGGAAGACTGTTTCACCTGCTTTTTGGTTGAAGTAAGGTTTACAGAATTGTCTGCCCTATTCTTTTAATGAAGTGTGAAAAGCCCTCTCTCTCCACTCCTGAGTTTTCAATCTTAACTCTTCAGAGGCATCTAGGGCCTCACTTTTTAATTTCTACTTTGTTCTCTACTTCCCTGGTAGACTTGTCAGAGGTTGGGTGATTGACTAGGATTCAGTCTTGGAGGATATTGATTGCACAGGAGTGGACTGTATTGAAGAAGAGGAAAAAAATAACATGCAAGCAGTGTGATTCTGTTTCTGAGGCATCAAAGATAAAACTAAAGATGGAAGGCTATGCTGAGATGCCATCCTTGTTCCCAGAACAGGAAGAGCTTGGATGATACATTATTTAGCGCACTAAATTCTATATGCTTTGAAGGCTTGACGCAATGAGTCCCTCTTTGTGCACTTCAGTAACATTTGAGTTGAATGTTTGCTGTTGAGGACTGCCCGAAAGGCAGTTTGGTTGGCAAGTCCCTGTGCAGGGTCCTCAGACAGATGGTAGGCAGGTGGCGCGGTTGGAATCCAAGATATGAGAAGGCCAGTACAATAAGTAAGTATGTAGCTACGCAAAAATCCCTTGTGAGAGAGTGTTGGACTGATCTCTATGAGCACGAGGCCAAGAGATTTATTGTCTAGATAGGCTAGGAGAGCCCAGCAAGCTAGGAATAAAATCCAACCTGATGGAAGGTGAAAACCAGTAGAAAGGCAGCTTGACACTGTAATGCTTAAACCTTTATGGCTCACTTCTGTCCCATGCCCAGCTTCACAGTGGAAAAGTGAAGTTTGCAGGGTTTGTTTAGACATTTAGAGGTAAGTGGGGTCCTGTCTCCTTTTCATTTCTGGTGTTGTCTGTGCTTTTCTGAGAGGAGTTTATTTAGAAATGCAATGCTAAGGTTGGTCTGAGATAAGAAATCTTAGAAATCTTTCTATAGCTGAAATGCTGTCAGTTGTATCTGAGGAAATGCCTGATATAGTGCTGTGCTCAGCCTCTCCTCACATGACAGATGATCCAAGCCCTTCATCATCTCTGTGGCTCTTTTCCATACTCACTCCAGTAAGTCCATGTCCTTCTTGCACTGGGGAGCCCAGCATTGGAGCCAGCACACAAGATGTGTCTCACCAGTGTGAGGTACAAGGGAAGAATCACCTCCCATTACCTGCTGACAACACTTTCCCTAATGCAGCCCAGGATGTGAATCTTATTTTGAGAAGAAACAGCGATCCTGAACCACTGGTCCACTACCTGCCAGTGGCTGAAATATTTTCATCACTAGAGTGAAGCAACGCTTTAAAAGCTCTCGTGCTCTGCTGCCGCTCCAGGTGCACACAGCTATGCAAGCCTGTGTGTGGATGCTTATTAGTGTTAGGTGGAAGTATTGTAATGAAGTGAATGTAGCGAGCTTGTACTACTAGAGTGTGCTAAAAGCAGAAAGCTGGTTATCTGTCTCTGTTTATACGCAGGCATGAATGCAGGCCATGTCAATGTGTAGCAGCTACATGTTGTGTGTTATCTTAGACTCCTCTGTGGGGTAGAGAAGGCAGTGATTTTGATTTTTTGCTTTCCTGTGCTGATTGTATGTTAGTGAAACTTCCAGTAAATCAATGGAGTTACATGGTTATAGTCAGTCTACCTTAATTTCTTAAATTAAGTCTAAGCTCTTATGGTTAAAGGCTATCTTGAACTGAGAGACATCAAAGCCAGTTTTGGATTCACCAGAACATAGATAGCAGTCCAGCTGCAGCGATGAGGCCAGATGTCTAAAAGAAAATTACCTCCAAGTAGATGTATAGAAAGACTGCCCTGCTGGGAAACAGTCAAACAGGTCCAGTATTTCTATGTGAAACAGGTCTTGACTCTATTGACAGTGTTTTGCCACTTGTGGTGCAAAACCGGAATATGCAGCTAACATAATTTACAATCATACGATGAAGAGCAATATTTTGAAAGCAAGTTTGCAGTGCTTTGAACTCTGAAAGCGTATAGACCAAAGCAACTTTTGAAAAAAAATCAGGCAGGACTCTTCTGTTGCTGCCGTCATTAGGATGTGTTTGAATCGGTTTTAGCCTTGCTTCTCAAACATTACAGGTGTTTGCATCTCGTTACAGATCTGAAGGTTTTTAAAAGGCTTTGTGTTTTATCAAAAATATACACTGTAGCCATGGGCACATAACAATATCCAAGCGATACTGAGGAGTAACCTGCTGATGCGCCTCAGTGTCTGTAAAATATTGAACCCTGAGATCACGGGACAGGAGCATTTGCTCAAAGCACAGCACTAGTAGCTGCTGTCTTCCTGGGAGCGTCCAACAGGGGATGCCCACTTGGGAAAGAATTGAGGTGATGAGCATGTGGTTTGGACCCAGCAAATTGTGGTTGACTTTTCACAGACCTTTAGAAAGGTTTGGAGATGTATTGTGGATGTTGCTGTAGTCATGAGCAACCAAGAAGACAGAGCTTACCCCATAAAACAAGTGAACTGCACATAAGGAAAGACATGAAGAAACAGGAAAATTAAGTTGGAGTGAATAAGAGCATAGGATAACGATGAATTTTACAGAAAAGCAAAGTTCTCAGCTCATATTTTGCCCTGTCAATGTCAGGAGGGAGAGGGTGGTTTTAAGGAGGGATCTGTCAGAGGTAGTGAGAGATTTTGAAAAGTGGGGAAATACTTCAGAAAGAAGCAAGAAAACTGTGTTGCCATTGGCATTACTGGCAGGGGTAACGCCAGAGGTGTGCTGGGGTACTCCGTGTGGTGCTGGCCTTAAATAAGAGCCTGTTACTGAAGTGGTGGGAGCTGGAGGAGTGGGTTGCAGCAGTCAGGATGATGATTTTGAAGGATAGCCCTAGTAACAGGGATGCGAATAGGTTTAAAGAGGCCTGAGGCGACTGACATTGAGAGCAGGAAGGGGAAAATTCCTGGAACAGGGACAAGAGCTAGTACAGAGCAGGAGGGAGAGACTCGAAGGTGCCGACAGTCCCCAGACGCACGGCTGCAGGGACGCAGAGAAGGCAGGCTGGGTCCAGCTGAAAAACGATGCTGTGTCTGCACGGACAGGCGGCTCCTCTACAAAAGCTCAGGAGGAGGACCGCAACGGTGTGTACAAAGCAGCAGAGGGGCTGTAGCCAAGTTCAGATGAGTTCACCACAGACTGGTGGGCTGGGAGGGGAATTCAGCTGCACTCTTGTAATAATAACTCCGGTATCCCTCATGTGAAAGAGAGACAGAGGTGCTCAGCATCCCTTAAAATCAGGAGGCATTATGTTAGTAAAATGGAATTTATGTTAAAAAAGTAAACATTTTAAAGACTGTGAAACGTTGCTGTTCTGTGGTGTTAGGGCTGTATCAGTTTATCAGAAAGACAGATGAGGAACCTCACAGCACCGCTGTGACACACTTAAGTATTGTTCCCATTATAAGTGAAAAAAATGACAGAAAGAAGCTTAGCACCTCAGCTGAGCAGAATACTTGGAAAATGCATGAATGGTGAAGTAGGCTCATTGACTTCAACAGCACTGCTTTTTCTTAAAGTTACATAGGGACATAAGTGCCTTGCTGAATTGAGAGCCCAAGGGTGGGGATTAGAACTTGAGTTTTCTTGGCTCTCAGCCTGAGCAAAATTGGTTATGCCACACCGATCCTGAAACACAACTTCTGTTTATATTATTTGCAGAGTGCTGTGGGGAAATGAAAGCTGGTAAGGCATAATTTTATTTGTGTGCTCTGAAATTTTATATTATTATGTATTTCTTGTTGCACAGTAATGAAGCTCTGATTTCCATATTAAAATTAATAAAATTAAAATAACATGAATGCAATATTCCTGCTGAATACACATTGACTAGAGAATGTTTTCATATTATGCCACAGGCATATTCATGACAGCCTATTTCACTGTGTCTTGAGAAGGCTGCAGGTCCAAAGGAACTTTAATAATTCACATTTTCCCTACCCAGTTACAGCAGAATTCACACACAATCCGCATTTGAATACCACCTTTAAACTAAGCAGTAATAGAATAAGTTCCATTGTAATGATGTATAAGCATTTTTAGACTGTTTCCAGCTTATAACTGTGTGTTTATGAAAGCAACAGCACTTACTGGAGAGAAATAATCTGCTAAAGTAGTGCTTATGTTTCGTAATTAACGGTCCTTTGTTTTATCATGGATATTGGGCAGAGAACAAGAGCGTCACAGCTTCGGTCTGGGTTCAGGTAAATATATCAGATTCATTCAGCTGTGCCTGTATTACTTGGACCTCTCAAGTTAGCAAAGACTGAATACTTTGCAATAAATAATGTCAGTGCTCTGTAGGACTTGGCAAACGTGTTGTGCTTTCAGAAGGGTGGTGGGTTTGAAAGTTACGGTTGTCTGTAATCGCTGGTTATTCCTGATCAATGGAGGGATCATGGGTTGTTCCTTACAGCCATGCAAAGGTGTCGTAACCTACATTACCCTAGCGATGCAGTATATCAGAGACCCTCTGCTCGGCGTCCAGTTCCCGGGGAAGCGGGGCAGCAGGAGGAACGCGAGTGTCTGTACAGCAGATGGGCTGCACCTCCCCTCGCCCAGCCTTTGTGCAGTCTCTGCTCTTCCCTCGTCTTCCCCCTCGAAATGTTCATAGAGTTGCCAGAGGGGAGAGTACTTCACTATAGGAGGGGGAGAGACAGAGGCTGGGTGAAACTCTTCTGGGGCTCCTTGCTTGCTGCCAGCCCCCTCTCTTAGGACACGCACCTTATGTCCCCCCGATAACTGGTTTTTAGGATGGAGAAGCGACCTGACAGGCCCACGAACAAAAGGTGTTTCTCACGTCATCACCATAACAATTGTTGCTGCCGTCTTGGTGAAACTTCTGCCTGCGGGATGGGGAAATGGGCATCAGATGCGCAAAGGTGTTTTGTAAAAGCATTTTCCCTTGTTACTCTTGCCCAGCTACCTTTCGTGGGATTTATGACTTTAGAAGCATTATGACAAATGAATCATTGTTTCAGTAAACTTAGTTTCAGGGTGTCAAAAGGCTGTCGTTTACATCAACATTTGGTTTTGTTTGGTAGCTCTCTGCTACCAGACATGAAAAAAAGCGAGCATCAATGGCAATAATTTGAATATTTTATTAGATGATACAGCAGTCTGCACTGAAAGCTGTTATCACTGGCATTCACAGCATGGACAGAGTGTGATGGTATGTGGTGACGTTTCCTGCCCAAGCTGTTGTGAATACTCTTAATGAAGAAATGTAGTTGGGAAATGTTATTCCTGCTCTGGTTCCATCAATCCAGAAAACATTAGATGAACAGAGGAAATGTGTGTTCTCTGTGTCATCAAATAAAACGTCTTCACTTTTTTTCAACTTGTCTGTAGTCTTTAATCTGGTCTTTTGTGCCAGAGAAATAGTTTTTCCAACAGATTTTCTGGAGAGGAACTTATGCTTTGGAGTATACTACCTAAAATAGAACACCATATACTCTTATAGAAATACATGTATATTATTTATAATACAAAAAAAATTTTATACTGTAATACTACAGTATAATACCATTTCATGATTTTCAGTGTTTTAGTAGTAGGACAAGTTGCTGATAAAGGTAGTTCTGTACCTGGTCCATAATCATTCCAAAAGTATAAGAATAAATGCGCTTCTACAGTCTCTCCTCCAGGCAGTCTTACTGATCAGAAAACATACTGCGTCTGTTTGTGTTCCTTCACCTTTTAGTTGATTGTGCTTTTGGGTCAAGAGTATTTTCAGTAATGAAACCTTTACAGGTCTATTCCCTTTTTGAACCCCAAATAAACTTCAATTTTAATTATATGAATTCAAGGAGGAGTCAGTTATTTGATCAGAATAATAAAAGTACATTAAATAATTTCAGGTTTTAATCTTATTTTCTAAAGAAGTGATTTAATGTTAACTGGGAAGACAGCAGCACAGAATACAATTTAACTAATCAGCTGTATTAAGCTGTAAATTTCTCGTGTTGCTTTGGTTTGTGGCAGTAAAGAAAGTACGTGGGAGATCATGCCAAGCCATTGAAACCTTAAATGGATACCCTAGTTGCTTTTCTGAACTGCCTGCCTGTGTGGGAAAATGCTGTAGCTTTGCAGTATAACAGTGTGTAGTGTGCAACTGATTTATGGCAGGGAGAAAAAGATTCATCCTAAAGGCATTGCCAGAAATTACTCTATTTGCCTTTAGAGCCAAACTTTACCTTTCAGTGGTCTGCCAGAAAAGGGGATGTATCTGATTTCTTACCTGTATCATAGAATAAAATTCTGTTTTCACTTGCATGTGAAACATCTATTTTGATATTGCAGCACTAATAAGTATATGGAGGTACACTGAGGCCTTCGATGCCACTGTCCCTTTCTGCGAAGACTGTTCTGGGTACAGATGATCTTTTTCTTTTGTTTTCTGCATGCTGAAAGCAAGGCAGGATGGGTTTCCTTTTGCTACCTGTTACTTGGGAGGGGAAATTTGGTCAGGTACGCTGTACTCTCTATTTGATAGTTACTTGAAAGGGAAAACGCATTAACAGAGCACTGACACTGAGGTGACGCAGAACCAGAAATGTGCCTCGTGCTGCTCTGCACAGCTCTCAAAAGCCGTGTCAGTCGCTATGGGGAACTATAAAAGGCCATAGCAACACCACGAGAAAATGTTTTTTACTGCAGCTTTGGTGGAAGCGTTTTGTTCCTCTTCCTTTGGCTTTTGAGTCATACTGGAAGGAGGGGTGAGGTCAGTGGTTTCTGATGGTGTTGCATGGCGCGGATTAATGCTTTCCTCTTTATCCGAATGTGTTTTGCAGCAAATACAGCATTAGAGAGATGTGTGAACATCACAGTGCTGAATTAAACACCCGTTTTGGGGAAGACTTGCTGACTTAAATGCTGTCTAGCAGCCATTTGGGCATTAGAAGAAATACATTTAATTTTACAAAAAACGTGGGAAACAGTTGTGGTTTGTAATGATAGATTATTGGTAATTATGGGCAGGATTGGTTTTGTAGATAATTACGGGTGGAGTTCGTCTCCATGCTTCACACGGTGCCCTCGCCAGCTGGCTGCCGAATTGTGCCCATTTTCAGTCTTTCCTCTTAGCTTCCAAGGGGACGGTTAATGGGGGCGCCGGCCCCTCTCAGCACCCCGCCTGCCATCGTCACGGCACCTTCGGGGGGCTGGGGGGGTGACGGGGGGTACCCACCTGGGGGTGAGTGCTCTGGGCCAGAACCCCTTGGAGAAGTGGGCAGGTTTGTCACGGGGGCTGACGGCGTGCAAGTGCTGCCTTGCTCGGCCCCCTCCCACGGGAGTTTTCTTCTGGAGGGGGAGTTTTAGGCAGCTGTGAAACATCCTCGCTGAGCAGTGAGCCGTCTCCAGAGATCAGGTGTTCCCAAAGCAAGGAAGAAGGTCGTGGATGGACATACCTATATTTCTATTTAACTCCAGCCTTAAGCACTGGGGCTCCTTTTTGCATATGCTTTGCACCGAGTGCTTTTCTTCGTTTGCAAATACAGTGGGATCAAACAGACGCGAAATCGTGGGGCAAGCTATTTGACGTTAAAACTTTGTCTTCAAAATCCCTGACTACAGGGGGTCTTCTAAACATTGCAGAGGCTGGTAGGCATAAATGAAACTGGGCAACTGTGCATAAATACTCTACCTGCATGAAATTCAAGGGCTAAACATCACACACTGAATTTTGGGAGAATTTTTTTAGTGGTCACTAGCTTTGTTTTCAGAATTTTGTTTGTCTGCTCATTAAGACCCACAGGAACTATGGAAATCTTTGTATCTCTGAATGACAAGGGTGTTAAATCTTTCCCATGCTATAAAATGTTACAGGTCTAGCATTAAAGAATCAGAATGTGGTGAAGTTTAATTAGTATTACATTCTATGAATGCTCTGAAACAGGTCATTGAACATTATTATGCACTAGAGTTATTTCACTGCTCAGCAGAAAGTGCCTCAGTGTTGTCCTGAAAAAAATATCTTCATCCACATGCAACATTGGCAAAGATTCTTAAGTCATTTTATAATGGAAGTCTCATTTATGTTGTGATGCTATTATTCTAAGTCTTGAGGTGCTTAAAATTTAGTGGTGCTGCTGTCTGCTTTTCCCCACGGACTGCATTGTGAGAAAAAGCCCAGGATGCCCATCTCTGCTCGGATTTCTACTTCTAGGTCACTGTGAAACTTCACAACTTTTTCCTGGTGTTCATTTTCTTTATTATTTCCATATTAAAATCACACTGAGTTGGATTAATTTAAATAGGCTATGTAGCATGTACAGATCTTGCTAAAGAAGATTTTTTATTCCTTTGAAACTTGTGTAGTATGCAGTAATTCCTCACTTGTACAATAGTATCTTGTAATCATACTCTGCTAGAAAAGCTTTCAGACAGTTTTCTTACAGACAGCTGGGTAAAGCCATGTCTGTGCTACATCTAAAGTATGTCTTTTAAAATTTATATTTCTTTATAGCAAACTGGCCAGGTACAAGTAAGTCATCCATTTTAACAGCTGTTGAGGCTTAGGTTTGACACTTCCATTCCACACTCCATTACAGATTGTGGATGCTTCTCTTATCTCATTGATCAAATAAAAAGCTATAGGAAAAAATATAATTCTGCTTTTAAAAGTCTCGTTCTTTGCTGGTTTTCCTGAAAAGGGAGATAGATGTGGAGATAGCTGCAGCAGAGTTTCAAAATCCTTATAATCTCACTCTTCTGGGAGTTTTGGATTTTTTTTTTTAGACTGTCATTGAAATGGTATTTCCTGACTCATACAGGATTTTTGGGTTTTGTTTTTTGGGGTTTTTTTTGTTGTTGTTGTTAGCATGTATTAAAATAAACTGGAAAAAAAAAAAAGAAAACAGTACAAATAAGCAGCTGGAAAATCTTGAAAGTATGAAACTACTGACTAAGATTTTGTGACCTTAACTAATAATTGTAACATCTGATTTCCAAATAGCACATACCTTCCTTTCCTCTCTGAAAATCCACTGCTTTCAAGATTACCCGTCAAAACATGAGTCGTATGGGTTTATTTTGTCATTAGTTTTCTGTAGTTTCTGTAAAGCGAACTTCTACTGACTGTAAAAGTGTGAACTCTGGAAGAGGCAATTCCCATTTCAGCTGTTCCTGTACCACACCATAACATCCCTCCATTTCCATGACTGTGCCCTGTAGTGACACTGGAATACTGTGAACTGGGAACACCTGTTACGGTGGCTGCCAGGAATAAATCTCAAACAGCAGAGGTGACATGACACGTCAGTAAGTGTCACAAAACCAGAAAACTGTTAGGAAAAACAAGATTTCTTGTCTCTGTATGTAGGAGTGTGTGTGTAATTTTTTTAAATATTTTTTTTTTACATTGAAGTAAGTTGCTTTCAGAGCTGAAACCATATAGGACTTCTTGAATGCAAAAAAAGCTGCCACATTATAGACATCTTTGACATGGACCACCGTGCAGTTTATGCTATTGGCAGCATTTAAAGAAATCAGCTTCACCAGTCTGCATTAGAAAGAGCTTGGGACTAAATCATGCGCTTCTGTGCTGGAGCAGATAATAATGGTAATACGAATGCTTGATAGAGGAAGAGTTAGGGAACAAGAAGGGATGTTACTGGTGTGTATAAGCCCCAGTAGCAGTGGCATTATCTGTGTACTTGCAGCTTCTGCTGTTCTTGAGGACGAGGCGGTTGCTAAGCCATCACGGAGAGGGACAGGCAGACTCAGAAGCTGTCAGCTCCGCTTGACCTGGGAAGTTCACAATTCCAGCTGCACGAGGAAAGGATAAGCAGGTGAATGAATCCAGCAGTGAACCACCCAGTGCTATATCTGGTAGAAACCTGAAGAAGCCTTTGAATGTCTGAGTTCTCCGGGTGGCACGTCTTTTCCAGGTAATGCCAGTATACTCCAGAAACCTCTGACTGCACTCAGTCGCTCAGGGTGCGGTACGGAGCGGGTCTTTGTTGGGCCACATCAGTGTTTCTCTGTCGGTCTGTTGTTATAGGTCATCTGCTAGTTCTCAGTTTTGTCCAGTAAACACGGGCTCCTCTAAAGGTCATTTCTTCCCAACGGAAGACAGAAGGCTGTATGAGTTGTACGATTCATAAAAGTGCCATACGTGGACGCTCTGACCTTACTCCTCAACAAAGTACACATTTACAGCCCCTGCACAACCAGCTTCAAGAAACAAGGTAAGCCCTTGAAGCCCTGACAGTCTGTGTGGTATTTTGTCTAGCAGTGATACATAATACACTTGGCTTTTGGAAATACATAAGTAGCTATGGCTGGAAAAAGAGCTTCTGAAGCAGTTTGTCCCAGTAGTGTGAATTAAGAGACAAGATGAGGGGGGCAAAAATTATTTCCTACCAGTAAAGCAAATGAACAGTCCTGCTTTTCTCATGAGCTCAGTATAGGGAAAGGGAAAGGAAAACTAAACCTGGAAAGCCAAATATACTTCGAAGATGAAAAAATTAGCCCAAAAAAGAAGCAAGTTTACTCCAAAAAATTTTTGGAGTATGCCAATGCAAAACAGGTAAGCACAAAAAAAGGTGTTGCATGGGGGAAGCTGGAGCAAAAGTGAAGCAGTTAGAATTTGGTGGCAGAGTCAGGATTTCTGGAAAACACAGATAAAACTTAATGGCTATATACAAAAGAATAAGAAAGTATGGTCACAATGGGCAGAGATGGAGTGACAAAAAAGATGAAGATTCATTGAAAAACTCAGACAATGAAAACTCTGACTTCTGATATACAGAAGGGAACACACAGTTCAGGCTGAGTGAGTCTCATTTTAAAGGAGAGTATAAAAGGATAGCATAAGCAGGTGGAGATAACATCAGGAATGCCAAAGGAACAAAATGAGATATAACTAGCAAGAGGCATCAGAAATGTACCAGTAATGACAGAGAGACACTGAGAAAAGAAATGGTCTACCGCACCTCACAAAGAGAAAGCTATTGATCGACAAAGCTGAACTGTCAGAAGTGTTATATAGCTTTTTTGTTTATCCTTACTGAAAGTGTCAGCTCCGATCAGACTGAACCAAACAGTGGGAGCCCAGAGCTCTTAGTCTGGTTACTCTCAGCCTGTAGTTGCAGGCACGATGGTGACATTTTGTGTCACTCAAAAATCTAAATAATATAACTTTCTAGTGCTATAGAAAGTTGACGTCTAGCTCCCTCAGTGAGATGTTTACAGGAACTTGCATGCCCTGAATTTGTCAATATTTTATATTAAGAAGGACTTCGGAAGGCTGAACAAGCAGCCTTTGTTTTGCTCAGGTTAAGTTGGTTTCCTATTTCATGTATTGGAAAGATAATGAGTATCTCTGAAAACAAAGTTCACTGGTGCTTACCTGGACGGGCCATATAATTACCAAACAGCCTACTGTGCACTTTAGCTGGACTGCATAATGTTTTAGTGCTAGCAATTTGGTATGTATTTGATATGCAAAATATTGTACTAAGCTCAGGCACTCAGGGGTCTCTCTGTTGCAGAACAGCAAAAAAATCACTACAGCAATTTAATTGCATCAGCTTTCCCAATCACTTCAAGCAATTAGTTCTGAAGACTTTTGCTGAAATTTACATAAAACACATCCTTTCCTCTAATCCATTTTACAAGTGGCAGATTATTGCTTGCATTGCCCTGCTGAAGATGCAGAACAGAAGGGGAGAGTGTGCTCGGGCTGCTGAGAACGGCTCCAAGAAGAGCGAGCTCCCAGGTTCCCTCGTTGCTCTCAGTAGAGCTGGTGTAATGGGAACAAGAGATTAGCTGATCCCTGCTAGCGCAGGGAGGTCATCCGCAGAGAAATGCTCTGAAAATTGATGGTGGTCACATTTTTAGGTCTGGAATTGGTAGACAAGGAGAAAACAACTGTCAGGAAATGGAGGTAGACCTGGCACTCTGGGAGTGTTTGGATGGGCAAAGTAGTTGAGAGAATGAGAATAGAGCTTGCTCGCACGCGCTTAGCTTCTGTGACTGAATTTCGCGTGCATGTAGGATAATCAGTCGGTAATGCTGCTCACAGCCTGGTTCTCACTGCTTTCTACCACTGCTGGGAGTACCAGGGGCTACCCTGTATGGGCAAACCTCAGGATCCAGACCCAGGACTCTAAATGATCTTGGTTTTTCTTTCATGTATGGACCAAAGACATGTTAGAGAACACTTCTTGGGATTAACAGTCTGAGTAGCAACTATTGCAACTCCACAGATGGTATTATCCTAGTATCATACATAAAAGTGTTTATTTCATTTCATACTGGGGTATGGAGTCAAAGAAATCTGACTGTAAAGTAGACTGGATAGCCTCTACGGTTTTCAAAGCATCTAAGAAGGTTAGTGGTGCAGTGAGAAGGATCGTTTAGGCTGAAAGTTTTCATATGTGTATCTTAAATGAATAGATTTGCTTTTCTTTTGAACTCGTACTGATCGTTTATGTTAGGGATGTACAAAATAATTATTTTATGATGTGTCAGTGCATTTAGAGTAGCTACAACAGTTCTAAAACTAAATTAATAGTCTCTGATATTCTTTCTGTTCTTCCCCAGCATCCAATGTGATCTCGTTAGGATTCTTAGTGCCAGATTCCCAGAAGCAAATAGCAAAGTCCCCTGAGTTTTAGTTTTGTTGAAACTGGTAAGAAGATGTCCTCAGCTTTTTGTGCTAGATGTCTGCAAAAATGGGGATAACCTCCTCCCATTCATGGGCATACGGATGAAAGTGATGCAGTTCAGTACAACAGAAAATGTAAATCATGGAGATAGGTTAAAAATGTGCTTTCAAACATACACAGCTAAAACCTATTGCCTTTCTGTTAAACTACTTGTGTTCTCTAGAAATCATCATAGAATCACAGAACGGTTTGGGTTGGAAGGGACCTTAAAGACCACCTAGTTCTGATCCCCCCGCCATGGGCAGGGACACCTTCCACCAGACCAGGGTGCTCCAAGCCCCATCCAGCCTGGCCTTGGACACTGCCAGGGATGGGGCAGCCACAGCCTCTCTGGGAAACCTGCTCCAGTGTCTCACCACCCCCACAGGGAAGAGCTTCTTCCTTACAGCTAATCTGAATCTACCTTCAAATGCTTTGGTGCGAATCATTATATTTTAAGAAATTTTGAGTCTTTCTGGAGAAACATGACAGTGATGCATTGTGGAAACTTCTTCTGCCTTGTCTTCCATTTTCCCGCATCAGCCAGCACCATCTGAAGGAACTCGGTGCTGTGTCATGCATGTGCTTGGTTACTTGTCAGCCTGCGTTTGCTTTTCTGATACTTCAGTAAGGGTATTTCTACAGGCTAGATATCGCTTGATATGCCAGTCTAGGCATTCAGGGAGTGACATGAACACATATGACAATTATATTTTTCTCTTAACAGTTTTATAATTTCATACTTGCAGAAGTTTTAAGTGCTGCAACATAACACAATTCAAATTACATCTGAGGCAGATTTGCCTGGTTTTAATTTCTGGTACATTTGACCAGCACAACATTTTAAAACCAAGGAAATAGCATGTGGCAAAAGCTGTATGCATAGATGCAACTTTAAAAAGCCCAAGTTTAAAAAGAAGATGGAATTAATTATAAAGCCTTTGAACTTCGTTGCTATCTTTGTTTCAAGGTTTAATATTAAATGAGTAACTGGAGGGTGGAATATAGTGTCACTTGTGCTGCTGTGTTTCTGAAAGCTTTCTCTCTGCATGTATGAAAAAGAAAGATTTTAAGAGTTTTCAGACAAACCAAAAATTGGAAGTGATGGAGACTATTTTTTTTTTTTTTTTTTTTTCCAAAACCATGGATTCTTCCTGCTTGCCTTTTCTTCCTCTTCATTTTTTATTTTATTTTACTGAAGAAATGAACTAAAATATCAGTCTGTATTACTGCCTAAAGCAGCTTTTCAGCACAGGTCCCATTTCCTGTTAAAGTAATAGGATTTTCCCATTCACATCATGGGCTGTGTCTCATCTCTTGGACTACCTGGAGGTCTAGCACCTGTTAAAGTTTTGGAGTAAGTCGTTGTCCGCTACAAGGTATGGGTTGTCAGGGTCCATTTGGAGAAAACAGGTAAGTAACTATATAGAGGGATTTAAAGCTTCCAGACTTGGATTTGAGGTAGTAAGAACATATTACCTATTTTTGTTTTAACTTCACCATATGACCTGGGTTTTCTTGGTGTCTCCACTTGTTATGATGATAGTAGGTGAAAATAACAGTCTTGAATTTGCAGTAGCACCACAACAGTTTAGCCAAAGCAAATAGCAGTTTATGTCCAAATGATTTCTGGGCAGCAGTGAAGGCAGGAGGAGGATATTTTCCATAAGAAAACTTATAATTAAAAGCTGAAAATTTTGTGTTGAAAAATCCTGTACTACACCTGACAGAATTGTAGCTCCAGTACATGCTGCTTTCATTATTTCCCATAGGCTGAGTTCCCAATTAAGAGATAATAATCTGATACATCACAGATTTTCTTTCTCGAGACCAGAGCCATAAATCATGAAAGGTTGTAATGTACTATGTAAGATGGGAGACAAAACTCACACAGCTATGTCCACTAGACAGTGAATAATCCATACAATGATTAATATTTCAGTTTTCTACAAAAATGTGGAAAGCAGACTCATCTAATCAACCTTTTTGTTTTGCAATGTTTTGCCTTCCTATCAACTTAGTTGAGGTAGAAATTTTTTCAACCGTTCCTAGGCTTCAGTCTTGAAAGTACTGATGTTCACCTGAAAAATTATGTTGCTGAGAGCAAATGTAAGTTTCCTATGAAGCAGAACTGACAAATACATCAGTAAAACTTTAACTTATACTCAGGAAAACTGAGTTTTAAGTATATTTAAGTAACTGGAATATGAGATACTGGTACTATCACAGGGAAAATCAAGTGCAGTGAGAGAAACTCAAGAAAGAAGCTTTTACAGAAAGATTTACTGAGGGTTCTGGTTTTTACTCACAGTCTTACTTGCAGACTGAATATTTGGTTTGCTTTGTTTTTCCAGGGAATGTTGTGGGGACACTATGTGGGAAGAAAGGGGTGGTCGAACTGGTTAAGTCTGTTTTACCAGAACATCATCCGATGGCTGGTTTGAAAAGCGATAGGAGTTAACTCTTGCAGAAGAGTTTTCCATCTCCCGTGTTGCCATTTGATTCTGATTTGACGGGACAGTTTGCTTTTCTTAAAAGCCTTAGAGTTACTGTGTATTTGAGTCATCATTTCTACCACTGTGGCCACAGCATCCTTTTATTATTTATGAAGTGGCACTAGCAATCCCACCGTTGTCATCCTTGGCTGAGGCCGGCGTTGCAGCCGGACCTCGGTGAACCTGTGGGCTGTGTCACGCAGCGCTTTCTGACTGGGTTACGTCAGGATCTTCTTCGGGATGGTGCTTCTGGAATTTTAACTGTGTGAGGAAATCAGAGAAACTTTGAAGCCTGCACTCTGATCCAGTAAGACAGAGTTTTGAGAGTGTCTTTTGGGTGTGTAACGATTTGTAACTTTTAAGTTTTAAATTACTGCTAGGATAGCTATAAATACTTTTTCCTCTCTGCTTTTATTCAACATCTGGAAAAAAGTGCATCCTTTTACAGCACACATCAATTCAGCGTGTGTATTGAAGGTGGAGGAGGGTTCACAAGGACCTTGAACCTCCCTTGTGGGTATCTTATTGCAGTGACTCTTCCTGCCCTAAGGCAATTCTTCATTCTCTCCTTGGACCTGAACTAGGAATGGTTTAACCTTTCCTCACTCCTGGAAGGAGGATTTGTGGGTGCTAGTCTTAGGTGTTAGGTCTAATTTCTCCCTCCTTTTGCTGTCCCCTGTAGCTTCTGTACCGCTGGCTCGTCTCTTTGCTAGGCTTCAGTGGGAACTGCATTTGAGGAATGAGCTTTGCTGGGGTGGGTGCAGGGCTTTGCTCACCCTTTGCTATCAGATCTACTAGAGGTGAGGGGAAAAGAAGCCCACGCTCACCTTAACAGAGTTTGCAGATTGGCTGGTGCTGCTCAGCCCTGCGGTCTGCTTCCCCCCGAGTCAGCCGGTGATTCGGGAGCAAGGATTAGCCAGCAGAACAGAAAATGCAGAAACTGGCATGGTATTCAAGAATAATTGGGCGTATATCCACATCCCTCCTTAGGGCCAGAAGGTGAGAGGTGGAAAGCTTACTCACGACGTTGATACGGAGAACTTACAGAATGGAAAGACTAGGAAGCTAACGAGATAGAAAAGGTACGGGCCGTTCTTAAACTGTAATTGAATAGTTGTTTAAGAGCATTAAGGAAAATGGTCGATTCGAGGTGGAATTGGCATGGCAGTAGGCTGTGAAGCTGGCTGAGAAACTGGGGAGCCTTTTTTTATGAAAGGAGATGAAAGTAACACGTATTGGGTGCCTGCGAAATGAATTTTGATGTACCCATAAAAGAAGTAAACGATGGCAGGGATGGATGGGAGAAGGATGATTTAACCTACACTGAGGCTTCAAAAACTGTCATCTATCTTTCCACGTGAGCTGGAGATGAGAGAAATGCCACAGAGCTGCTTCAATAATTGTTCCAATTTAATTTGCTCCACTTGCCTTCAGACCATGTTTAGCATTTGTCTTAACAATCCAGGAAGAAACAGTTTTTACTTAAGCGGACAAGTAGCAATCCAACTTTGATCATAGCACTTATCTGAGGATTATAACACATTATAAAATAACAATTATAACTAGAAATTTGGGGGCTATAAAATATAAAGTAGTCTGGAGACTACTTCATGGCTACAATAATACTTTTGTACTTTGAAAAGATGTGACATAACATAAATACTTTAAAGGTTATTGTGACACCTAAGTATTTTACAGTGTAGAGCATATTCTTATGTAAGTTTCGTAATGGATATGAGTTTTGCATCAACATCTCTTAATCTATAAAAGGATCTCAGTGGCACACACAAGAGCAAAAGCTGAGACTTTAGCCTACAGTAAAAAAAGACCACTGTCAATGTTCACACATCAAAAAGGGGAAGAATTCATATCAGACTGCTCCTTGCTAAACAAAGGAGAAATGTTTTGGGTTTTCTTTATGTACAGTTCTCCCCACTAGAAAGAAACTGCCCATGTTTGCCAGAAGAAACTGGAGGCCTTAGCGTGGAGCAGTGTAGTTCATGCTGCTCATTTGTTTCTGCACACTTCTCTGTTCTCAGTGCTCTCTGCTTAGCTGCTGCCTTCTCTCTAACTTCCTCATTCTCAAGAATAAGCAGAACTGGGCTATTAAATAGAGGTAACCAGGCAAAATGCACCACCTATGTTGTGGCAAGTTTTACAAATATTTGTCAAATACAATAGCTAGTCAAATACTATTTGGAAAATACTTGATTTGATGGTTACCAATGGCATACCAATGGATGAGTATGTTCAAAACATTTTTTGTTTTGGTGTTCATTCAACAGTAATTTATTTTTTTAAATCTTTAAAACAAATACCTGATTTTCTGTGCCTAGACTTCTAATCCTTAAACTTCTACTGAACTGTGACAGGAACTCGCACTTCTGAAATAAGGGTTCAAACACCCACAGGCTGAAGAGACTCTGGAACCCAAACTTCCTGTTTTCTGGACGAGCAACTAGTGACTTCTGCTAGTTGCCCCTTTGTTCTGTTTAACTATTTTTATTTCAGGCTTTTTTGGAGGGGAAAGTGGTACTGTGCAGCCACCTTCTCATCTGACATGGGAGAGGACATACCTTATATCGCCATATGTAGAATGGTGACACTAAATGCTGCTTGTCTTCCTCAGTAGAGCTGTGCTTGGTGCTTAATAATATTATAATGTTAATATTATAATGTTAGTTTTAAATGTACTCAGGTTATGCTTAGATCTGAGCTGTGTTGAAGAGCTTGTTCAGCATGGCTGTACTTCTTTCTGGCCATGTTTGGGAGCAGAACTTTATGTGTCTAAGGATGCTCACCCCCCAAAAAACGGCTAGACAGGATTTCTGCAGATCTTGCTAGTGTTTAGCTACTGAAGTGAAAGTGAGACACTGAGATCCATTTGTGGGTTAAGTCTTTGTCTTCTAAGTCAATCCTTAATGCCTTGTATTTTTACAGGTATGTTGGTGGTAGGTATATTGGGACTCTGATCTGATCTGCACCACATTGGATGATCACACAGCTGTGTGGCAAAAATCTCTCTTCTGCAGCAGGTTAGGTGACTTCTTCTCATCTCATCTTCTCCTGTACATCTTTGATGTAGTACTCTGTATAAATATAGACTCTAGACTTGAGTTAAACTATTCATTCTGAAGAGTATAAAATACAGACATTGAAATTTTAATTGAAACACAGCAAAATATTGGCACAAGATTGGGTTGTGAGGATGGAAAACTTCCTTTACATATTAAAATAATAATCAGTAGATTTTTTTCAATTGTGGAAGCGTGTGTGCGTGTTTGAAACCATTCTTGAGTCTTGAGTGCTCCATGGGTTAGAGTAAGCTGCAAGGACAATTGCCTCACAATTTCTGACTGTCACAACTTGTAGCATTTTGGCTCTTTTGAGACAAAGTGACTCTCGGCAATTGGGGTTGGTTCATAAGTGTGGGGATCAAAACCTTGGACTTCCAAGGAGCTGAAACTGTCCGATAGGGTTTGGTCTTGGTTTAATGACAGCTCGTACATCTGAAATACTTATCTTCTTATAATCTCAAACCTATTCACTTTGGGCTATTCCTAATAAGTACATCATGTACATTGATGCAGTCCTGGAAAGAGCAATGTAATACCATACAGGAATCTTGCAGATAGCATTCCCATCTTTTTTCGTGCTCAGTGGGAGCACATATTTTCCCCTGAAATTCATTAGGTTTCACTTTACAGTACAAGAACGTACCTAAATTATGCATGTTTATTCACAGATATTGCAGGCAAAGTGCAGTATCAGAAAGGGGTTAAGCAAGCTCTTCTAACTTCAGGCTCCTCAGAGAGGTGCCCACATGAACAGTCATCCTAAGCAGTCTCTGTAGTCAATGAAAAGAAGAAAAGGGGATCCTCAGAGGGAGATTACTGCACCAAAACCCAAGGTGATCGTGTTCCCAGGCTAGGCAGTGTCTTAAATGCTTACAGTGAAGTGGAGAGAGAGAGAGGTCTCATGAAATAGCGTATCGTTACACCGCATTGACTATGTAAACTCCCAGAAACTGCAATCTTGGGAAGACATTGACTGGTAAGGTTTCCCCCTCGTGGAGTGCGAGCTGTGTCCGCGGCCTGTCCCTTGCACAGGTCTGTGTTACATCAGCTGGTGGACGCCAGGGGCAGAAGGATCACTTCGTCCTTGCCTTGGGTTTTTGTGCCCTTTACTCCACGTGTTCCTGGGCTACCCCCGGGTTAGCTGGTCAGCCATCCGTGGCTGGGCCTGTCCTCTGACTTGCAGTGATCGTTCTTATATACGGAAACTTTACAACTAATCTTATGTAGATATTCGAGTTGAGGAGGATTCTTAGGTGACAAACTTTGAGGAAAAGTCTCAAAAGTCTCAGTCTTCAGATAATCAATAGACACTTTTGTCACAAACATCACTAGAGGAAACCTATCCTTATACTACATAATATGACAGTAAGCTGTTTTTATTGGTAGTCATAAAGATCCTTAATAGTGTCTTTGAAGTAGGTACATTTTTTACTGTCATTTAATTAAATAAAGGGTAGTTACGATGTTACAAGACTGTAAATATGTAGTGAAAAGATTTACTTTTGAAAAGATTAATCTCTAGTCTTATTATGTGCACTTTGCATAATAATGTGCTAAAAAATTATCAGAAATACAACAGATACTTACTTTAACAAACACCATGATATCTTTCAGTTCGTTAGTCTTACGTTTAGCTCTTACCCTCCATTTCCAGTGTTTGCCTCATGCTCAGCACTGTGAGATCTGTTCTGAACTGACACACAGGTTTAGGTGGAGTTTCTTTCAGACAAGCTTTCTTTCTGCTCTGAGCTTCAGAAGGACCAGAGCCAAGTACCTCTGCACCCTGGCTGATGTCATTAAGGTGGTATCCAGGACTGAACTTTGAATTGACTCCAGATGTGATCCCAGTACCATGGTCAAAGCTGGTGGGCTGCTCCGTCCCTTTGTCACTTGTGGAAAATTGGTCTGTGCCAGTGTGCCCTGTCTTTAGCATGGCAAAGAAAAAGACAAAATGCCCAGCAGTTGGTGCCCAGTTCCTGGGGCTCGTGACGGCTTCCCCATGGAGAGGATGTGCCTTTTCCAGGTTCGGTCAGGTGATGGGGTGGAGGAGTTGTGGTACAAGCCTGCGACTGGGGTGCATACATCTCCCAACAAGGCTCCTTAGACCATGTGTGCTAAGGGACACCAAATTTTGGGCTTCTGCAGTGCTGCAGCCTCTTCTCAGCCCCAGGTTCCCACACGTGACGTACCTCTGACTGACAGATCAGTGAATTGGCAGTGGCAGTGCAGGCTTTTGGTGCTGGAGGGGAGGGACAGTACTGCATGTGGGGTGCAAGAGTTCCCAGGCCGGCAGAGAGGGGGCAGGAGGGAACGTGAAGCTGGGCCAAGGGGGTGAATGTCACACATGAAGTGTGGCACATGGCAGGGCTGTTAGACATGGCCGAAGGACCTCCCGAGGAGACGTGGGAGACCCGTTACAAAGATGTGCTCTCTTTGTGTTCCTGTTTTTCTACAAACAGAGTGAGCTGACTTGTGCAAACACCGAGAAAAAATTAATGGAAACTTGAAAGGAAAGGGACGACTTCACAGAATTTTCCCTGGTGGGATAGTCCCATGAAAATAACACGGGTGAAACACGTAAGGGATGTGTATTTAGTCTACAAACACTCTGTCTGTACAGGCTTGTATATGAAAACAGACATCTCCTAAAGAAATCGAGTATAAGCTCAGAACAGGATGATTGTTCTCTGTTCAGCCAGCCAGGGTCTATTTCAAAGGCATAATGCAGTTTTAGCCAAACATGCCTTTGTTTTCCAAAATACCTGTACTGAAAGATAGACCTACTTTGTTGTTTGTGAAGGCATTCTGCAGAAAAGTGTATAAAACAGAAGGGAAAGGAGTGTCAGTGGGTTTTAAAGAGAGAAAGCAAGGGTTTTGCAAGCACTTTTGAGACTAAAGCTCTCATTGATTACAAATTTGTGAAGGTCGCCGCCATCTAGTGATGAGATGTTGAAGATGTTGCTTAGAACTAACTGGTACCGAAACACGAAGTGTCTTTTCCAGCTGTGTCTGTATTCACTCAGCACAGTAGGTGCATCCTGAACCAGTGGTTTTTAATTTGTGTGTCTTGTGGCCCATAAATTAATTGGGAACAGGAGACACTTACTGAGACTCGGTGTATTTGTTCCTATGGACTGCTCTTGCATTACAATCTTAGAGCTGGGCACTCGGGTAGCTGACAGTAGGCAAGTACAGTTTTAAGTGAAAACGTCAGTCCAGCAACTTAACTACAAATAAAACTCCAACTGTCAGGGCAATAAAAGTTACTCATGAATACAAGATGGACAGTGCATGTCCTCTTTTCTGAACTGCCCCCCCCCGTGAAGCACTTGGGCCATGTCATAATTTAGTTCAAGAAATTTAAAAATGTAGCTAAATGCACCCACTTCTTGTTCCTGGTTTAGCAAATTATTTGAGCACTGTGTATCAACCACTAGGGATGTGAATAGTCCTCAAGTGTTTTAATCTAGGTTTAAAATTTCTTCAAAACTAATCACTGTCATCTGAACACGAGGGAAGTACAGCGTGCAACCGGTTTGGGAAACTTGCATCAACATTTGCGTGTTTTAGAAACTCTGAGAACCTGGTCTGCGCACACAAAGTCTACACCTGCTCAGTATCTACAAAGGTAACTTTTGCATGTTTGCTTTTTTTTTTTTAGCAGACATGCTTTCTTGGGTCCCACCTGTGTCTGTGATTTCTCTCGAATGCCTTTCCTGTGTAAAGAGCAAAGGCCACGTCAGAGAGGGAGACGCAGCAGTGGGTGAAGGCAGGCTTTTGACTAACAGCTATTGGCTCAGAATTCCTGTTCAAATGAGAGAGTCAAAGTATCTACTTTGTGTAGTAGTTTAAAGAAACTTTGAATATATTGATAAGCTCAGCTAGATGTGAAGATGGATAGAACTTTAAGGGCCAACACGCAAACCCTGCAGTTGCCTGGACAGTTGAAACGCTATGCCCACCCGCCGCATTAAATCCAGAAAATCAGCCCTGGCTTCACCTTTCCGTCCTGCTAAACCTGCAGCTCAGGCATCCCCTGCAGAGAGCCACAGCTTCTTCCCCGCCCCGAGGTGACGAGCTGGTCGGACGGGTGCTCCCACGGCCTGCGACACCCACGGGTGAGCGCTGAGGGGGCGAAGGAGGCCGCGGGCCCTCGCCCAGAGGAGCTGCAGTGAAAGGCGGCCCCACCTTTCACCACCCCCCTCCTGAACCGAGGGGTGCGCTTCTGCCACGCCACCCAGCCTGCTGTCTGCTCCTGTCCTGGGTCCCAGTGTGCGTGGGGGATCCTGGAGAGGTCACCGACTCCTTAACAAACGCTTAACAGACAAATATGTGGGTAGAGGGCCAGCTTTCTACTGTAAGATTTTGCTTCCCGAGCTCTGCCCCAGTTCGGATAAAGAGGGCCACTGGTAAGTGACTGTGGAGCAACTCCATTGACTGGGGTGGAGATATTGCCTTAGCAAAATTATAGTTCACATGAAGGTTGCGATGCTTATTCCGGTGTGCGTACACGCTTCTGAACCCTCCGCAAGCTGCAGGCGCTGGGAATGTCCTGCTAGGACAGAATTGCAACAATCAAGCCTTCTGGCCCCAAATGTGCATGTTACTGTTGCTAGGTCACCGAGTCATCAAAAAGGGGCAGCTCGTGCCTCCAAAATTTGCTTCCTTTCCAAAGCTGATTGCCACCTCCCAGCCAAAATCTGATGACCTTTCTGGGGAAGGAGCAGAATCAAAAGTGTCATCAAGATACTTAATCTGATTCGTTATCTCAGCACGCATCCCTTCAACAGCAGGGGCACAAAGGAAGAGAGCATCATCATAACACTGACCTTGACCAATCTGCTAGACTTCTGATTTCCCTGAACGAAATTGGGCCAGCAGCACGCATTAGAGCAATCAAACTCAATCTGTTTTGTAGCACTAGTCTAAGTTTATTATAGCTGACTTGTAGTTCTAAAGGGCCTGTTGCCCAGTCATCTAGTTTAAATATTACGCCAGGGACAAATCTAAGTGCTACCAAGTCAATGAGAGGCTCGAGTATGATGCAGGGAATAAGTCTCTTGGAGCTGCTTTTATGGAAACAGACCTCTGTTTTTGTTTTCTGCTGGAGGTCAGCTAAGGAGATTGTCTTTTTACTAATACTGAAAAATAGTAGTCTACTGTTCGGGCGGATCAGTGACAAAAGGAACCGATCCATCCAGCAAAAGGACTGATACTGCAGTCCTTATAAGAACAACTGAAATCTGATAAGCTGAACGAATATCACATTGCAGCTGGGGAAATTGTTGAAGCTTGCGGGTTGATGAATCATACTTGCGACCCTGGATAACCAAAGTGAAAGGCCCTCAAATTCTTAATATCTGTGGGAGAGTATAAGGACATTTTAATTCTCTAGCTACTGCCTAGCTGGTAACCTCTGTATTGACAATGTCCTCTGGGTCTGGCACCACTCAGTATTTTCAATACTGATGGAAATGGCGCTGCAGTGTTTGCAGGCAGTATCAAGCTGGAAAGGGTGCTTAGAATACAGAAGGACAGGGTAGGAATTCAAAATTATTTTAATGACTTGGAAGAATGCTCTGGGGAAAAAAAAGAAACCATGACCAGGATGAACCTTGGTGGCACAATACAGGATACCAGAGGAAGGCAGGGATAAAAAATGATAAAAGCCCACATTTGGAAACAACAGGCTAGGTAAGGATGAGAAGCAGGTTAAAAAAGGGCTACAAGATAATACTGATTCTGCTGGATCACGGCACAGAGATCTAGTGGAATGAGAAAGTGATGGGAATTATTTGTAAGCTGTGAAGTAGTGTGTTTGCTTTACTTGGCACCCAGAAAGCTTCTGCTGCAATGCTTAGTATAGTACTAGGGAGGCATTGCAGGTTAAGAAGTTCAGTGAAAAACCATGTGACTGGTGTGTTAGAATAAAGCTATATAACTAAATATTGAAGTATTTGAAACTATTTGATCTACAACAAACTGAAAGGCAATCTAGTCTTCAAATAGATTAAAAAGTTGCAAAAATAGGAGATACTATTTTCTACATGCTGTACAGACAGGATAAGAAATTGTGAATTTAAACTGCATCAAGCTTCAGGTTAGACAAACCCCAATATCTTCTTATAGTAAATATAGCTACATACTAGCACCTATGACTATTCTCACAGAAGGTGATGAAATCCAGAGTTTTGAAAACAGACCAGACAAAAATCTATCGGGAATGCTGTGGGAACATCAGATCTTAAAGAAAAGGATGAGAGGAAAATGGAAAAAACTTCCTTCTTTAAATTTCTTTATTTTCCATCGTGAAAATGTGACCTTTTCAGATAAGAGTATATATTTCACCTTCCCTGTAAACTCCGAAGCTCCTTGAGAGAGCAGACCATTGTTTCGAGATTTTAAACTCAAGGAGAATACAAAGCCTGGCAATCAATTCTTTACGTATATAGAGCCACCAAAATGACTCACACTTGACAAATTTAGCAGCTTTCACTGATGATCATGATCAGTGAAGATGAGTCATGTCAGGGCATTCCTGCCACATTCAGATGGTAACGTGCCTTCCAGGAGTACAACACAGCCAGTACCCCTGGCCCTTGCTACCCTGCGTGAAACTTTAGGCTGTAGTTCATAGCAGTCATAAGTGAAACTGTTAGAAAGTGACTTTTGATGCATTAAAACCAGAATTTTAAAGAGCAATCTAGAGCTAGACAGTCTTTCATATAAGTGTTTTTTCACATCAAACCCCCAAAATCTGTCATTTGAGACACTATTTATATAATTTGCACTGTGTTTGAGTTTGGGACTTAGAATTCACTATCACCCTCAGCCTCTGGTCTTCAGAAAAAACTTAAAGCATACACGGATTATTTTTTTTTTAAGTGTCTGTCCTAAATATGTGTGTTATCTGGGTCTCCGTCTCTGCAGCTTTGCTTCAGAGGCAAATGTTTGCCACTGGTTGGCTTTTTGCTGCTTCTGCGGCTTTTGGTGGCCTTGGATCAGGTTCAGGAGTCCCTCTGGATTTTTATTTGGCACTGCATGTAACTCTGAGACATTCCCAAGGGAGGTAAAACAGCAACCGAGTTGCTTTCTGTAGAGTTGACAAGAGCAAGGGCTGTCCTCTGCTTTAAGCAATCCCATTTCAGTTTTGCCACTGAAACGCAAGAAGTCTAATCATGGAAGTTAGGAGATACAGAAGACAAACTGGGCCATTTAGCCCTCTTTCTTTGTGATTAAGCCTGGTCTTAAACAACAGGTCTTAGTAATCTTCTGTGGTGTGGACCGAGTTTAGGTTCTCTGAAATGAAAAGGGGAGCTAATAGGGTTTTCTTAGCCTTAGCAATCCCTAGATGATGCTGATCCACCCTTAAAGAGCAAGACAATTGCGCTGAGGTGTAGCAGTAGCGTATTTTTGATGTTTTGTGTAGCAAGTTGGCGTGGTTTCAGCCCAGCCAGTAACGAAGCACCACACAGCTGCCCGCTCACCCCCCCCCGCCCTGGCCACAGGGGGATGAGGAGAAAATATAAAGAAACACTCGTGGGTCGAGACAAGGACAGGGAGGGATCACTGCCCACTTACGGTCACGGGCAAAAGACAGGCTCAACGTGGGGACGAAACAAAACCAATCCAATTTACCACC
>JAVJGG010000058.1:1588546-1644884 GCA_035590195.1 Aviceda cuculoides
CTGCGGCCCCCTCCCCTGCTGCCAAAGAACCCCCCCCCAGAACCCCGTAGCACAGGTGTAGTCAAAGCACGAACAGCAATGATTTTATTAGTGAAAATGCACACCTTAAAGCGCGTGGTATAAAGGTTAGGTTGTACCCAGCGCTGGTGCGTATTTCCACAAGACATCTCGGGCACTGCACGGAAGGGGTTTAGGAGACATTTGCCACCTGGTTTACATATGATTCGTGGCTTTTTTCTGTTTTGTTTCCTCAGTCCCTTCTGGCAGAGATTGGAAGCAAAGTTCATGTTTTTGTGCACTCGCTGTCACTATCATCAAATTTTGGCACTTCTGGTTGGATTAATTTTGTGTAGTGTAGAGCCAAATGTTTGTGCCCTCATCTCTTTCCTTTTCAGATGGCAAGAGCTTTTAATGTGTTTTCAGGGTGAGGTCTGCCAGAACCTACCACTTAACAGATTGTCTTTCACATACAAAGTGTTTAATCATTTAATCAAGCAATAACACATTAAGCCATTAGTGTGTGTCTTGGGTGCTCTGGGAGACAGGAGGCTGAATGCAGAGTGACTTGAGTCACCTCAGCAGGGCTTTCACGCTTTGGTAATGTGCATCCTGGCGTGGCCAGTCGCTGTCGTAATACGGGCTTTCTGTATTTGAAAGAGCTTTGAAATTTTTAAAATGCTTTTCTTTTATGTTTTATTGACTATATTTCTCTTTTTGAAAAATGGGTTATTGATGTTGGTCTGCTGAGATGCCTGCATGCTAACTCTCCGCTGACCCTGGCTCTTTCCTCCGCTATTACAATACATCCCAACCACCTTTTTCTCATCTTTGTGTAATTATAGATGATGAAAAAACTCCAGACTGAAAAATTCCTGAGGAAGGCAGGATCACAGTTTGAGGCCTCATTTTCCTCATTTTGTATCAGTTCTGTTAATAATATATAAAAAGCACTAGTAAACATATATTAATATGTGCTATTAATATATATACACAGTGTCATTATGTATTAGTAAAATGCTGTTCACACTTGCAATTTTCAAATAGCATAGCAGGAGTTTGGGTAGGTCTCACAACAACTGTATGAAGTAGATAGGAATTCTGTAAACTGAGGTATGCAGAAATTAAGGTTGTATCTACACTGGCAAACACATTTTATGGAGTGATTCTGTTATCAGTATTTTGAATGTATATATTACATTTCCAAAGCAGTAGAGAAAAACACATGTAGGAAAATTAGGAATAAAATGCTTGAAATTACTTTTAAGCAATGCAGTCACTCATGTCCAACTAAAACCAGAAGCCTTAACTGTACTGTACCCTAAGAAAAACGTACTGTACCCTTGGTGCAGTTTAAATCTATTACTGCTTTTCCTGTCCCCAGGGATATGTTCTCTTTCTCTTTGCAGTAACTGATGACATTTTTGAAGGCAGTTCATGGACTCACAGTTCTGTTTTCTCTCTTCTAGAAGATTTCCTTTAGTTGTTACCCCAGGTTATGTTTTCTATGCTTCACTCTTACTACCTTTCTGGACTCTCTCCATTTGGCACGCATCTTTCTTGCAGTGCTGTGCCCAAAACTAGACATCACACTCTTACCACTGCCTTACCAATGCTGAGTAGAGCTGAAGGCCCCGTGAACCAAGACAGAGCGTCTCACGAAGTACTTCAACCTGTATCAGCTGCCGGCAGGGTCAGAAGGCCACTCCAGCAGCCGTGACTCGCTGAGATGCGAGAGAGTCCTTGTCGTGTTCCCTCCTTCCCCCCCCTCTTCGCAGTGCACCTACCACCAGAGAGAGAAGTGGGCCGGACTCCTTCATTTCGAACTGTGGATATTCACAACACAGTGGTAAGTCGGAGTCAAGGCTGGAGTGATTATCTAAGGATGACTCATCTTTTCCTTCTGTGGAAAGTGGAAACACATCGACTCTGTCATTCCAGAGTCTCCAACTGTACTTCCTCTCTTTGTAGTGGCTGTAATCCCTGAAAAGCAATACACGTTTGGTATGTTGATATATGTAGGAAACACAAACAAAATAATGCTTTGGGAATACCTGTTTTAAAGAAGTCCTAAGCTACCCCGGACGCTCTCCTATAATTCAGAGAAGCAAGGGGCCCAATCTTTTTTCCCCAGCCTCAAAGATCTTCACATGATTCAGGCAAAGAATTTGTCCTTGAGCTTAACCATGTTGTAGTCCCCTCCTCAGGTCATTTCTCAAGCTGATTATATAGTACTTCTACTTTTTCTTCTCTGTATATGCATGTAATGGTTCTAGTTTTGAGTGGAGGTGCTGAGTGTACCAGGAAGGATAACCTCAAGATGCCACTGATTTTCAGCTGTTTTATGGACTTTACGTCAGGTTCAGTTAAAGCATCCAGGTGGCTAGATGTGTAGTTTAATACTTCAGATGTTCAAAACTAAGAAATGTCTGGATGTGACTGTTAGGTAACTACAGCTCTTCCAAAAGTTTCTCTAAGGACTCTAAGGTAGAAGGGCTCGTAACTGCTGCTGTGGGGGGATTTTGACAGTAGTTCTAATAGGAGGCAGAACTAGAACTGAGAAGGCTGTTTGCTAAAATTTGCCATTTTCCTCAACATGACCATGGAAGGTGAATTGGCCTATGTTATGGGTCAGGACAAGCAAGGATTCACTAGACCTAGTTCATGTTTGAAAGGTGTATGCAGCGATGTTCTTAGCAACCTCCAATGGCTATCAATTTGGGGCCCAAAGTTTTTATGATTTCAAAGCCGTCAGTGTATGGGCTTACTGATGCCAGAGAAAACCAGATGTAATCTAGAGCCCGGCACAGGAATCCTATGAGTTTTATTGGTTTGAGCAAGTAAAGCTCAGCGATTTTGGCTGGGCTTTTCTTTACAGCATCAGAATTGGCCAGATGAGACATTTAAAAACTGTGAAAAAGCAGGCTGAAAAGTCAGACTGGAAAGCTGACTGGTAGCTGTTCCTTCAGGTCTCCTCCAAATCGCTTTGCCTTTTGCTTCTTTTTGGAAGGTGGGTGAGGCTTCCATCAAAGTCTTAAACTCCTAAAAGCTTGCTGTGTTTGAAATATACTTAGACACCTGGTGTGTGCGCAATTTATGATTCGGGTAACAACCTGAGTATTTTGGGAGGTCTGTTCTTTCTACATCGAATGATTTTCTTCGCTTTGACATTCACCCTGACGAGGCACAGCCTGTCAGAGAGGCTGGACTTCGGGCCTGGGGTCAGACCTGTGTTAGCTGAGGACAGCACGAATACTGCGAAGGGATCGTCCCACCGATCTGTTCTTCGGCGGTCCCTGCGGGGCCGGACTTGGCTGGAGCTGCCCGGTGCCATTTCGGCCGGGGGTTTGAGATGGGTCCTGGTCTCTTCTATTGAGTAACTAGTGATGGGGCAAGAGGAAACGGCCTCAAGTGGTGCCAGGGGAGGTCAAGATTGGATATTGGGAAAAAGTTCTTCACCAGAAGGGCTGTCGGGCATTGGACCAGGCTGCCCAGGGAAACGGTGGAGTCGCCATCCCCGGAGTTCTTCAAAAACCGCATAGACGTGGCACTTGAGGACACGTTTTAGCGGCCGGGGTGGCGTTGGGTCGCCGGTTGGACTCGATGATCTTCACGGTCTTTTCCAAACGTACCGTTTCCCTGCTTCGATGCTTTTCTTTCCGTCTCCCCGCGTTGTGCTCTCCGGCCGTCGGGCTGCCGTCCCCCTCGCCCGGACTCGAGGCTTTTTCCCTTGGGAATCGCCAGCTCTCGCCGCTGCCGTGGCGGGCGGGGCCGGGGGTGCCCCCCCGTGTCCGTGTGTCTGTCCGTGTCCGTGTGTCCGTCCCCGCGCAGCGCTGCGTTCCCTCCCGCCGCCACCAGATGCCGCTCGCATCCCTATGGAAAGGCACCGCCGGCCGGGGGGGCCGGGGAGCTTAGAGCGGTTCTGTCACTCGGCTCGGCAGGGAAAGGGGCTGCGGACGTGTCACTGGTGGGGCCTGGGGGGTTTTTGCTCGGTTGGTTGGGTTTGGAGGGGTGTCTTGGTTTTATTTCGGTTTTTTTTTCGGTGGGTTTTGGTTTGGTTTGGGGATTTTTTGCTTGTTTTTGGAAGCCCCCGGCGGGCTCGTTCCCACATGCCGGCTGCTTGGAGAGGAAAGCTGGGGAGCCGATGGCCGCTTTCTGCAGCCGGTTCCCTTCGTGCAAATCCAGGTTTTGCTGAAGCTCCGCCAAGGAGACGAGTAGAGAGGTGGCAGATTTTGAGTAAAATAGTAATAATTTGGGTTAGAACAAGGCCGCCGACTCTGTGCTCAGCCAGGCGCCCCGCTACCCCGCGCGTGACGCAGTGACGAAAGGTTGAGGGAACAGAGAGCCGCAAAGGTCTGGAAGGCACTTGGCACGTCGGGAGCCTCTGAGCACAAGTCCTTTGTCCAGCTGCTCCATTCTCCACTGCCCTTCTGCTTGGCCCTCAGCATCAAAACGCATTTTTAAAGGCATGTTCTTTTGCTTTCTCTGCTTTTGTTCTGAAAGGAGAAGGTCATAGACATTAAAGACCTCAAGTCCTGTGGCTAAATCAATGTCGTTCATCTCCTGAATTCCTATTATTGCTTACTTCTCCTTCTTCTGGAATCAAATTCAGTATCCTCAACCTCCAATTTATGCCTTTCTGTTTCTTCTTCAATGCTTATTTTTCAGCCAGCCTTTCATCCCTCCTGATCCCTTCATCCTGCTTTTATCACCAGTTCTTAACTTTTTTATTTTCCTTATCAGGGTTAGTCTGGAATTCTAGATAGGAAACTTGCCTTTACCTGCCTAATTTTTGGATTCTTCTGATCTGAACTTAGGCACAGAGCTAGTGTTAGACCAATTCGCTTTAACAGAGAGCTGCTTTTGTGTTAAGGTTTTGTGTTTAATTCCAGATACTCTTGCCCCACTGTTTTTTGTGTCAGCTTTTTCCCTTAAGAAAAATCAAGTTGAAGCAATAAGACACTGAATGCAAGTCGGAAGCGGTATATTCTTTTTAATTGTGTAATAGCAAAGAGCAGCGCTAGGCTCAACATTGTTAGTTGCTGTAATACGCTTTTATTCTATGAATTCCTATCAAGAGCTAACATTTAAAAGTGTAAATGAGATAAAAATTAGATTACGTTTGCTATGTGTCTTTTTAATATGCAAAACTGGATGTGAACAGAGACAAATATATATAATTAGATAAATGATTCATTCTTGATGCACTAGGATATGACTTGTGCTTAAATAATTCCAGCTGGAATGATGTCGCTCTCAGTCACGTAGGAAAAAAGCAGGAAAAAATGCCGCGGATGAATTTCTTACAGTTCTAACGTTCAGCTGATATGAACCAGCATCCCAAACCACATGCCACTTGAACTTGCCCCTACTTCCCCCTCAAAACCAGGTGTTCACCCTTTGTTTTCTTAACAGTATTTCCTTGGTATAAAAAGTTAACTCAAGGAAAAAAAATAAAAGGAACAAAGGAAAAAAAAAAGCACTTGGGTCTTGATGACATCCTTTATGTCATATGGAAAGACTGTGGCTGGTTGTATTTTGGGGTGCTCAGCTGTAGCCTTTCGCTGTACCTGGATGCGGCACAAGCAGGTACCGTCCCTTCTGCGGCTGCCGCCACCACCGCCCGCCGACGGTCCACGCCAGCCTCCACGCGTGCCAAGGAGTCGGCGTGCCGGGACACGGAGCGTCGCCTGTGCTGGAGGACACCTGAGGGTGCTCCGTCAGCACCCGTGGGTCCTCCGAGCAGAGGGGGCTGGGGACGCCTACGGAGCTTCAGCTGGAGCCGGTGGGCGTCTGGACGGTACTGCACAGGCAGCCTGCTGGCTGTGTAAACAGCCCTATATTGGGTATTTTCTGATCTCTGCATGCCTAAGTAGGCTGTTTGAACATTATTTTAACACGGTTTTTGTTTTTCTCCTTAATGGAGTATTATACACTCCTGCAGCTATTGTGCCTTTGGTTCCACTGCGCTCTAGTGTACAGTGGATGTTTACTTGTCTTTGTTTGAAATAAGATATAATTAAATTGGGCAACGCGCACTGTCAAACAGCAGTGCTCGGTGGTTTGTGGTCCTTGCAAAGTGTGCCAAAACCCATTAATGAGCTAGAAACTGGTCTGATAGCTACTCCTTTTGTCTCCTTTCTGCTGCACAACCAGGAACCTGTTCAGTGATGCCTTCTGACCTCGGTGAGGGGGTTGCTTAGGGCCAGACAGGGCTGAGATGCAGAGCTCATGTATTCACTCCTGAGCGTTGCAGAGATAATAGGTTAAAAAGGGGTTCTGTGGGGGAAAAACACATTACTTGTCAAGACCAGAGTGTTTGACAGGACAGGTCGATTTGAACAAACTTGGTTTTTTGTACTTTTTTTTTTTTTTTTCAAACTTTTGTAGAAGAGAAACTGGTGTGAAAAGCGCCTGCAGACTTCAAGGTTTCACCGTTCAAAGTTCTTCCTGTGGCGCAGAGCTCCCACAGACGAGGGTTACAAGATTTCTGGCCACTGCTCTGCGGTGCTGGAAGCCCCTCCGGCTCAGCTGAGCCCGCTCTCAGGGGGCAGCAGGGAAAAGGATGAGAGTCCCACCACCAGCCCTTGAATATTCTCAGACCTTCTGGGCCTCCTGCTTCAGCCTGAGAGTATGGGATTCCTTGCAAGATTTGCTTGGAAGAGGTCTCGCAATGCCCACATTTTACTGTGGGTTGGGGTACGTTCGGGGCTCCTTGGCTCGCTGCGTTTGGCATTAAGCCGTATTTCCTTATGTAACAGGCAAATCCCTAGCACAGCCCACTGTTGATGGAAACGTCTACTGTCAGAGCTCGTTTCTCAACCCGAGGCGGCTAACTCAGCTCAGATTAGCTGTGCGGCTGGGCTGCATTTCTTAGGTTTCAGCTCAGGTTGGCAAAGCAAGTTCAAGCCAACAAGGAGGCCTGAGGCTGAAAGTGAAAGGTTGCTTTACAGTCCTGAACTGGAAATATGCTTACTGCAATACGGACTTGAAGCGATGACGGTCTCCAAAGCACCTAGCCCTCTCCCGTGACAGCCTCACCGCTCCGGCGGTACCTCTGGAGCAGAGGGTGCCCAGGCTCTGCCAGCAGCACAACTGCTTGGCAGAGTCCTTCAGCCCTGCCGGGTAGAATTGGATTTGTTCTGTGGTTAAGGAGACTTTAGTCCCAGAAAGGATGGCTGTGTTTGTCCCAAAAGGTGGCACCGCTGTAAAAGATACCTTCCTGTGATAAATTGAAGTAAACCCTAATGAGCCAAGAGCTTCTTTTGTGTTTATCTAACTTTCTAAAGAGATCTCATAGAAAATCTGTCATCAGCCACCTTCATAAGAGGGCATCACGTAGACGTTCTCTGTAAGTGTTTTAATATAGTAAATCATCAGTGGAAAACAAACAATTCTCTGAATTCTGGAGCTCTAAAAGCATTAAATAAACTTTTATGAAATCTAATACCACTGCTATGAGAAAGTCATACTAAAAAGTTGGGTGGCTTGTCCCACAGAACAGGATGGATGTAGTAGGGCACAAAATAGCCTCACGTCTCCTGTACTGTGTGTTAAAACTGGAATTAATTGTGCCAGCTATTTCAAAACCTTGAAATAACTTAAACTGTTTAGAAAATTTATGTTCTCTGTCCATCACATTCTCCAGTGAGACAGCACAATCTCAAATTTACTTTCAGATTTTAAATAGCAACATGAGATAGTGAAAAAACAGGTTTTCCCCTTAAAGCATTCAATAAAATAGGCTGTGTAGGACACTGACAAGTTGCCTGCAAAGTTACTGAGCTGTGTCTTGATCTGCAGCAGCTGCTCTAGTTAGTAGACATGCTGTATCATGGTTTCTGTAGATGTTAGCGATGAGGATAAAGCCAGGCAAGTGATGATATAAGTATCTGTAAATAAAAACGGACTAGTGGAGGTAGGATCACTGCAAACAGAAGCAATACACACTGTTCAGCTGAGCAAATACCTGTCATGCAATGCAGCTGACACGAGAATAGCCTTAAGCAATGGGATTAATAAGGTAATCAACCTGCTAAAATGTAAAATGGTTAATTCCTGTGATACCTGAATTTTGTTTAATCTGTGAATAGCAGTTAATTTTAGAAAAAAATTGCATAATAGTGCAGAGTATTTAGGGTAACACTCACCAAAATAAGCATTTACTAGTATGTAGAAATAAACAAAAGCAATATTAATTTTCTTGATGCTTCCCCAGTGTCAATATTTAACATGTTCTATTGTTCTGACATCTGGACCATTAAACAGATAAAGATAATAGGGACTGGAAAAATGGCCAGCTAAGCTACCCACAAAGTTGGGATATTATGAAATACTGATTACAACTATGATGCCTAAATTTGAATATGTAATCAAGCCTCTGGAGGTAAAAAAAAAAAACCAAACACAACAACAAAAAAACCCCAACAGTGACAAACACCCACTCCCCTCAAAACAAAACCTCCCCAGAAACTCAGCCAAAAACCTGCATAACTGCATAAGCAAAGAGGAATTTGTATATGCAGTTCTTTACTCATCAATATCAGCTTTCGGAGCATGGTATGTGTATGTGTTTATTTAGTAAACCAAAACAGCCTTTTGACCCGGTTGTTGCACGAGGTCGGTTCGGTTTCGCTGCCCTGTGGAAGGGTGTGGGGTAAACTGGGCGGCAGCGGAGTGGCAAGCTGTGCACGCGCGGTTCCCACGCAGGACAGATCGGGCGGCTCCAGGGTGTAAATGCCTTTCTGCCAATGCGGCTGCTTCGCTCCTCTCTCTGTCTTTTTGCTTCAGGGTCTCTGCAAGACGGACGAATTTGTTCTAATGACCTGCTCAATGAGTTCACAGCATCTTACACCTACCTTTTCCTTCATTTATATACATACATATGTATGAAAATTTCCTTAACACAATGGTGCAAGTGCTTTTAATTCTCTTAGGATGGAGTCCTCTGAAACTCACAACACCGAGGCTCAAGGGTGCAAACTTCATAACAGCAAAGTTACATCCCATTTGACTTTTTTGTGATTTATGTCAGTTTCCCAAGTAATTTATTTTCTGAAGATGTACGTTGCGTTTTGGTGATTATACTTTTTTAAAAATAAGATCAATTCTCTCTAAGAATAAACAGAACTACTTTCAAGGCAGTATTTCTCAGGATGGAAAAACACTTTGAGGAGTTCAGAAGCCTTCAATCCGCTATGGAGAGGTTTACATTCTTAATGTAAGATTGCTCCATTATAGAGTAAAGGCTGATCCTTGAACTCTGGCTTCATATTCGTAGCTGAGTGCCGCTCCCAAATGATGTTGACCACAGTATTTAATGATACTGTCTCTGATTCCCCACTTCTCACTTTTTTTTTCATTACATGATAGACATATTAGAATGCCATATCATGAAGTCAAAGTAATCATAGAGGCTAATTTTATAAAACATACAAAGCCTTCCTGCTTCCATACATGGGGGCTTCTAAAATGTGGAAAGATCAGAAGTGTTTCAAGAGGGCTTCCGAGTCACATACCTACAAGCAGTATCTTGTGTAGATACTTAGACACGTAAGTAAATGAACTCACACAGTATACCAGATCTGAATGGCCGTCATTTTTGCTTTGCACAAGTATAAATGACTATTCAAGTCTCAGTGCACTGATTTCATGCTGTTGATGTTGTGTCCACAGTAAACACCTCGGTGAAATGACATGGGTGATATTTAAAATACTTATTTACACGGGAGAGGTTGTATGTGGTATGCAAGAGCACGAGTTTACAGTTTATAGCTGCTCTGTACTAACTGGCGTGGCTGTTGGTGGTGAGGGCTATACATCCCTACTCCACTCAGAACCTGGGCCTTTGTGGGGAGAGCAATATAGACAAACCCTGAGACGTACTGGAAGAAGAAATGCACTTTCACAGTTGGGCGGTCTTGCCGGGATGGCTCGTCGGAGCGGTCGGAGCCGATGCTCCCTGCCCGCGAGGTCCTCCCTGCTCCTTCTCCGCTCTCCCCACGTGGGACGGGGCCGGTGCTGCTGTACCGCGGACGCTGGGTTCCCGCAGCCCGCGGCGTGTCGAGACGGGGATTTGGTCTCCGGCTGGAGGCGCAGATGGTTCAGGCCTGTTTTGACAAAGTGAAATGTGTTTGCTGTGAAAAGCACTTGCACAGCAAACTGTAATTACGGAGCCGTTAGGTTAATAGTGGAGCCAGTGTAACAGACTGGCTCGATTTGATTTGAATCAACAACCCCACCTACCCACTGAACAACCCAGCGGAGGGCATTCCCTTAACCTTCCCCTTTTATCTTTTTGGGACTTGGTACATTCTGCTGTCTTATCTCCTCTAAAACCAGTAAGTACCAGTTTAACTTGAAATTGGTCTTTTTCCCCTACCTGTCTGCAGTGGTGTTACCTGTGGCAAAGTCTCATTTTCTGCCTGTTTCTAGGTTGAGGGAAACAGATTATTGCCTCGGTTTCCTGCATTTTCAATATGTACATTGGATTTAATGTGTAAATTAATGACTAAATTGGCTCTTATTCTTCCTTATTTTGTATTTTTGCTGTTTTCCCAGGGCTTTAGTGCCCTTTTTCCATGAATCTTTATTAATTCAGTTCTGGCTTTGTAAGCTAGGCTTGCCGTACAGTCAAAAATATTTTCTCAGATGCCACAGGTACAGCTCATTATAAGCCAGATGGCTGCTGTGCTTGTTTTGTGCCCTCGCCGCACGGCCTGACGTGGTGCTGCCTTCGCCATGAGGAAGGCAGGGCTGGGCGCTGCTCTGCCTTTCTTCTTTGGAGTCTTCGCTGTCAGGACTCAGGCTGCTGGTGGGGATGGCTGACTGTCACTGGGAAGGGTGAGGTGCTCTCAAAGATAAGCGGTTAGCTACTGGTGAACGTATGGCACTGTCTGGGGGGTGGTGCGTCAGTTCACAACTAAACGAAGGCTTTGAGTCGGCTGGAGGAGAGGACTGAAGAAGCTGCTTTTGTCCAAGACAAGGAGCCTTGGCTAGGCACTGGTGGAATTTCCGAACTAGGTCTGAGAGCGTCAGCCCGGGCGTTTGGGTGCTGGAAGCACTGTGTGATTGTGTGTTGAGCGGTGGGCATACCCGTACCCACCCCTGTTACGCTGACGTGAGCTGCCACTTGCCCGGCGGTAGCGTAGGGCGAGTGTTCGTACCCTCAGCTACCTCACAGCCCCCAGGAGATTGCTATTGGTAAGGGCTCAGAGTCATGCTGGCCCTTAAACCTATTTTTGGGGATGTCCCCGACTTGGCAATTAGGCTGTGACAGTTCACGTTTCAAAAAGTAGTAATGCCTCAGAGCTGAAGACATTAAAAAGTAGAGCTCAGAGCTTTCAGAGGTCACTGGTATTACTAAGGGCGGGCCACGGTCCATTCGTTTGGAACAGCCACCTCACTGATTGATGAACATGTGCATATCATCATCCCAATTTGCAAGGGTGTTGACATGGCTGCACCTGTTTTAACTTCTTTTATTGTCTTGAATATCATGCGATTTAAAGTGTTTTTACCTTTTGGATCAGTTGTTCAACAAATGTTTGCTCCTTGAGTGAATGACAGGGCATTTTGTTTTCTTGCTTCTTTTCTTAATGGGTTTACTTTGCACGTATGACAATACGTGGCTAACTGGTGGAAGAGGAACTGGAGTATAGGCAGCTGGAAAAATTGTCTTCCTCACCGTGTACCTGGGCCTGAAATGAATGCAAACACTTAGATATGGTGAATATTCACCCTGTATGTCAGCTTTTCAGGAGTGTCAGTACAAGTTAATACTTGAGTCGGTAACACTGAGCTAACCTTTAGTGAGAAGATGATGCTCTCCTGGCATTCTCTTCTGGAAGAGGAGCAACAGTATTTGGGGGCACAAACCACAGAAGACATAATTGTGAAGTAGTTGGACAGAAGTATACCCCTCAATGTCATGGCATTACAGATTCTTATCTGTAACAAACATGAATTTAGATGAACCTGATGGCTGAAAGCTATCAAAAGGAGATAATGGTGTTTTTGTAATAAGCCTTGATAGTCCTGCTTGTGACAGTTCTCTTGCCTGGAAATTTTCCAGGAGAGAGGAAAAAATGGCAAAGTAAAAAATGTGACTGATGTGGGAAAGGACACTTCAAGAAATGGGTAGCTTGCCCACTACAGTCTGAAGAAGCAGGAGTACCAGGTTAGGAAATTTAATGAAAGGGCTGGCCAAGCAAAGGCAGGGCCAGCGTAGTCTGCATCTGGCCAGCATCACCCTGAGGACCTGTCTGAGCATATTCAGTTAAGTACTTTAAAAAATTCAGTAGGCTTATGCAATTCTTTCTTAGCAATCGTTTTTTTAATTCAAAGTTTTAAAAAATACTTTAGGGGTGTCCTTCAGGATTGTCTTTGGAAACCTTGTACTGATGTGTCTAATGTAAGCCTCTATTAAATCAAGGGTTTTAATCTTGGAAAAAAAAAGGCAAACAGAGAAGTGAGAGAGAATCAGATAGAGACTGAAATACACATGGTAGGATGGTCAATTCATCCCTGTTTTACTTATCATTCTTAGTTTTTCATTGAAGTTTGATATTCACAGAATGCACTTTCCTTATGCTTTGCTATTCCTTTGATTGATGTGTTAGCATAATCCTGCACTTCATTAGACATGAGCTTACATCAATATTTAATTTGATAGAAAAGGCCAATGAGGCTGCCCAGGGATCTTGACCAGAGTCAAAAGAGGTCTACAGGAAAACTTGAGGAAGAGCGGAGGCAGCACTCCTGGAAGCAGTGTCCTTACGCCTTCCTCCAGTAACAGAACTTATTCCAGGTAGTGAATACATGGTCTGGCAAATGGATTTGCTCCTGGATTTCTTCAAAAATTTTAAAAGGCTTTGCTGATTTTTGAACTCCTGCTACCTTGCTAAAGCTCTGCCTCTTTCTCATCTGTATATGATGCTGCTTTGGTGGTACAGTCAGCGCGCTTATTCAGTGACGTATTAATGTGTGCGTGTACGGAGAGAGACGTGCCACTGCCTGAAGGAGAAAACATGCAGGTGGTGTTTTTATTTCCAGGTTTGCTCCTGGTGTCTGTTCCTTCTTATTCTTCCATCAGCCACTGTTTTCAGGCCTCTGTTCAGCCTCCAAGAACACTATTTGCCCTGCAACTGTAAACTAATAACTCCATACTCCCTCCTCCTTCCTTCCTTAAGTCAGTTTACATCAGACAAGAAAACAAGGAGGTAGATTTTCTATAGCTTTGAACTTCTGCAGCTACTATTGAACATTTGGATGTTTGGGCACTCAGCACCCCAGAAAATCCTAGTTCAGGTGTTTCAAGTAATCTCTTGTTGCTTTGTTGCTGAGCTGCTTCAAGCTGCGCATAAGCAGATAAACTAGGTGCGTATTTTTTAGTGACACTAGGAATTAGTAGATTTAAATGCAGATCATTCCCACAGCCAATGAAGTAAAATTCAAATGTTTTGTATTTGCTACAGTAAATACATACATGAGCCTTGAAAACTGTAAATGTAAGACATGGATAAGTAAAAGAAATCTGTCAGGAAAACAACCTGTACTATACCTTACCATTCCACGAAACACATCAATCAGTTTCTTGCATAACACTGGGACTTTAACACTAGTAAATACTCTGGTTTACTGGAAATTGACTGTTGATTTAATCACTGTGTTGGTGACTTGCTGCCTGCAGCTTTAGTTTGCCCACACCATTCCTCTCCGCGCCAAGAAGCGCAGGCAGCTCATCGCTTTCTAATCATCCTTGCCGTGATGTCCGTGCCAGCCTGCCTGAGGACCCCAAACTGCCGCCCGGCTATTGCTGCAGCTGTGGAGCAGCCAGTGAGTCGCGCTGTCTCCATTGTACAGATGAGGCGGGCAAGGGAGACCAGGTGGGTTAAATGACGTGCTGAAGGCCATAGAGAAAGTTTTTGGTTCAGCCAACTGTTCCTTTGGTTCCAGCCCCAAATATCCATGCTGAGACTGTCTGTGCTGGCTCCGTACACTTGCTACAGGTGAACGGGAAAGCTGGGGCTAGGCACGGGGAATCTCACGCTGGCTTGCAATAATACAGTTTTGTTTCTAAATACTTAGCCTGTTGTTTCGTAGTTGAAAGGGGCTTGATGTAGAAAAATAACTGACACGTGTTTTAGTCATTTAGAACCTCTGTCCTCTTCCTTGGCACTTTCCCAGAGCTAGGGATGGGTGAATCTCAGCAGTGGTTACCCACAGCCTGCTTCCTGGCTTCCAGTACCAACATGGGGTGAACTGGCAAAGATTACATTTCTGTCCCTCATTTTCTAAATTGGTTTCCTTAGGGCCTTGAAAAAGCAGGAGGAAGAACACAAAGTGTGACTCCAAGGTAGTAGGTTCAACCTTTTGGCATGAGGAATATTTTATTTTATTGTTCAGTGAGATTCCACTCAGGTCGTTCGAACATTTTCTTCCCTTCTGTTTCTGATGGTTATTTTTAAATATTCTTTGATCATGCTGCCTTAGCGTTGTTTATCTCACAGAGTGTAGCCTTTTGTCTCACAAGAGCAGGTTCACTCCCTCCCTGCCTTGACACATGCTGCTGAACGTGGCTGTGTTCTTGCTGTGCAGCGGATCTATTCATGGTTTTATGAGTGGAAAGGGCTGTTTGCCGTGTGGAGCCCAGCAGGGCTAATAGCATATTTTTTCCCTGAGCTATTATCCCATTGGATTACCACCTGCCTTTTTACTATTTTGCAGGCTATTTACATGGTCAGCTGATAAGTGATAGGTAAGCTTACTACTAATTGAGTTCCTCTTTTAGGAGTGCAATTTGGGATGGACAGACCACACATAAGGCACCAAGAATAATTCTCCAGGAGTATGTAGGCTCTGACTCAGGTCAGTTATCAGGCTGAACTGCAGACTCCATGTACTGGGTAACTTCAGACAAAATATTCCTCTCCAGGAAGGAGCCCTGTGCCTTATGGCAGAAGGTTGGGGAAAGACGAGATACTACCTTGAACAGGGAAGGTACAGCTGGCTGCTGCTGTAGCTGAGGTGGTATATTCACTCAGCTACTCCTCTGTGTCAAAGCACTCAGTTTCCAGGAGCAGCTGTAATTTTCAGTCTTGACATTTACAATCAAATCCTTTTTACACATTTTTTTCAAGATCACAATCAGCTATGTTTGGTCCCTGCTGCTTCCACAGAAAATTTGGAGTCGGGGAGCTACTGGTGATAGGCTTCCAAAAAAAGGTTATTAGGTTAAACATTATCCAGCCATCAACATTAGAGGCAAACTTTAGGAGCTTCTGCCAAAGACCCACCTAGCCCCAGTCTCCCACTGCCGAGTAGGACATTTACTCCACTCCTTCAGAGTGTGGTCAGCAGTGCTTCAGTGGTTAACATTGTATGATAAATGGACTGGTTTTTCCTTGATACAATTACTCATCTGAAAGCTGGAAAGCTTCACATGTTTATACATCACATTTTTTTGTTTATACTGCATTTTCAGGATGTTCATTCAGAACACAAGCTGTCCTAATCCTTGTATTCAGAGCTGAAACTTGGAGAGTTCCAAGGTTATTCTGGGTAACTTCAGGGTTTATTATCCTCATCAACAAGGACGGTAACACAGAAAGTCCCTTAGAGCATCTGGTAAACATTGTGCTGTGGGATTCTGACCAGTACTTGTTTGACCCAAGTCCTGTCTGCTGACCAATTCAAGATCAATCTGTTTGCTCAGTTAGCCTTCTGTGTAAAGCTGGCGGCTGGCAAGCAAATGGAAGAAATGTTATTTAATATTTGAAGAAGATCATGGGAAGAAAAGAAGAGGGGGAGAATGAAAAAGAAAATGAAGGAGAAAAGGAAGGAGAACAAGGAGGAGGAAAAGAAAAAGGAAGAAAAGAGAAAATTCTGAGGAGAGAAGCACATGATTTGGCACATTTTATTTCATTTAATTTCGTTTCATTTCATTTAATTTCATTTCTCTTTCCCATCAGAAACAGCTCTGACAATATAACTATGAAATTAAAGAAGACAGGAAAGAAGCTCAACACCTTCTTTAGTTTGAAAGCTGTTACCATATGTCTAAGCAGCATATCATTTCTAGATACCATTTTCATTGTACTGACATCAGTAACATTTTTAATCTAATTAACACAAAATAGATATGACAGGAAAATGAGAAAAAGCATATTGGGTTGCCATGTACAAGCTCCTTTTTTAAATGGAGACATATTCTTTCCAACTTATCCCATGTGCAACTACTTTGACCACCATCGCAGAAGAGGATGGCATAAAACATTGTTGACATCAGTAGGGGTTTTGCCATGAGGTCTAATGGTAGAAAGTTCCCCTTCCCAGTCCCAGATTTACTGCCTCTCCCAGTATATCTTATTTGTGTAATGTTCTAATACGAGGTGTTTTTTTCTAAGGTGATTCGCCATAATTATCAATGTTGTGGTCTCCAGCCCCTGGAAATAAAATTCATTTTGCACCACCTGTTCACACCACACCCCCCTTGCCTCCCCCCAGAATGTATCAACCTTAGCAAAAGCTTGTTCCTCTGAATTTTAAACCTGTCTCTCCTTGGTTAGCCTTTTGTGTCATTGAGAACTGTGCACCAGTTCTGACAATGCTTCTCTTTTTATGCCTTGCTTAGTGGTGATGTAATTAACAGCGGTGACAGATGCAGCTCTGTGATTAGTCACGGAGTTATCAGCCCCTGAAGTGGTTGGGGTAACCTGCATCCCAGAACCAGTGCTTTAGGCTCTCTGCACATTCAGGCAGACAGCTTCTGAAATGCTTTATTCAAGTAGTATTTCAAAGACTGTTCTTGCGATCTAACCACTTGCTTAGAAAAACAAATTAACAAAAAGCATGCTAAAAACCAACCCAACCATCATAATTTTTTTTTTTTAAAGGAGGAGGGATAAAGTGGAAGTTTTAGCGATCAGATCAGATTCTTGCTGAAAATGCAGACTTTGTGAAAGTCTGATTTATGTGCTATAGGTATGAATGAAATAAAGATAGAACACAACTACATAATGACCTAATCCAGTATCTCTTGAGACCAAGAGAAAAAAATCAAGTGTTGTTGCATTAATATGAGTTGAAAAAAAGTACTGTAAGTAGTAGAATTGAAATGGCTACCATAAAATAGCTCCAATTAGCTGTTGTAATGAACGTGCTGGACAATTTTCTGTCCTTATCTTTCAATTCTTCTTTCAACCTTTGCATCCTTTTCTTTTTGCTTTGAGAGAAACAATGCAAAACATTTGTTTTCAGGATTTTGAAGAGAGCCATTATTAATTTATCCTAAAAAAAAGTGTCAGTACTTTGCACAATGAGGGCTTGCTCACTTGCAGAAAAGTTCTAGTCCTGCTGAACTGTGAAACATATCACTGTTTTATATAAAAAATTAGAGCTTCTTTTAGTCCTCAGATGTCCCTACCAAAACACAAATAACACTGAAAGGTATTGACATTGGAGAGGTGATCCTCCCATTCATATTCAAACAAATCATCTGGCCTTTGGGGATTCCTGCACGCGTAGTCTTTCTGCATTCTGTTTTGGGACTCCCTGTTGTAAATCGCACCCCGCTTTTGGTTCTTGCTGAGGTTGAAAGTCGTGTTGTGGTCAACAGGAAAACCATCTCCACTCTTACCTGGGACCAAGGTATGGCCGAGAATTACATAAAAGCTCTATCTTATGTGCAATTAAATATTCAACGGGAGCTCAAAACCATGGTAAAATATTTTGTCACCTGGGCCTTGCTTCTTTGGCTCGGATTTCCTCCGGCCGCTACCCCGTCTGCCTCGTGCCTTGCTGTCTCCCACTCTCCCTGCAGATCTTTTGCATAATGATGGCAAAAGGGCTAGAGTAAATTCATCCTGTCTGAGGTCTCCTGGCCTTACTGCTAACGCTCTGCATCCGTGTTTCTCTTCAGATAGTGTTAATCTAAGACTGCAGCATTCTCATGCTGAGTGAAAGAAGGAAAATTCAAATTGATGGCCAATTCTCTCTTGTACTTTTAAGAATAACTGCATTATTATTCTCTGCCCCTTGAAATCTGGCTGCTTTTTCAGTAAGATGGCAGCTCTAGGATTCAATTTCAGCTTGCTTGCTTTAATAACCGAGCAATTCTCAGGGTAGCTTTTTACCAGGGAGCTGCTGCGTGTTGGCACAGAACTTCTGCTCCTGAAAGAGAAGGCTTTGACTGTGGCAAACGACGAAGATGCAAGAGATACCAGGAGATGGGTGGTCTCCAGAGAAAGACCACATTGTCAAAAATTGGCAATGGTTAGCTTTGATCCTGGTATGAGTCCTCTGTTAGTGGAATTCAGTAAACATTTTTCATCTGTCTTGATCTCCTAGCGAGAAAAAAGGGGGACAAATATTTATCAGATTTCTCTTCTGAAGACTTTCAGAAAGGTATAACTTAAGGAGCCTTTCTCCAGTTACTGAAGTATTTTCAAATGGAAATCCCCAGCCCAAATGGAATAGAAGTTCCTAGAAAAACCTAGAACAAATGAAGTTTCAGTTCCCCAACGTTTTCCTCTTAGGTAAAACATAAGAGGTAACACGTGCATGGAGAGTGCATAAAAGCAGGCGCAGTATTTTGGTCATAATGTACGTCTGTAAGCATAGGCCACTGGTAGTCTGTCTATTTTTAGATGAGTATTTTGCGGAAGTATTCAAAGTTTGTCGGGGTTGCTTTCTGGGCATTCATGCCGTTGTCAGCCTAACCATCAGGATCACAAAAAGCACATAAGAATAATTCTCTGAGAAATCTTACCTTTAGGGTAATGGGGTGGTAGAGAAGACAGGTCTGCCCTTGCTTTCAGACAGAAGACGGCGGCCATGGCGGGGGGGCCTCAGGCTCCCCGGAGCACGGGGTCGAGGCAAGGGGCAGCGGAGGGTTTCGCGCAGAGGTGCCCTGGGCAAAGGGAAGGCTCGGGGCGCCATGGCTGGTAAGAGCGTTTGTCTGACGTTGCGATGACTGGGACTTCCAAGAGTGTTTTGAAAGACAGAGGTGTCTGTTTCACCATCACAGAACGAAAAGAGCCTCACTTCCCAGCGCTTCTTGCTGTTCTGCTCTCTTCTCTGCAGCAGCGTGTGAACTCTTTTTTTCCGACTGCGTACTTTCTGGAAAGACATTTTATTCTGAGTTTGTTTACACGGTGCCCAGAACAAGAGTACGCTCAGTTGTCGCTGAAGCTCCTCGGTACTAAGGTGCTATCCTTAAAGGACAGCACTGTGTATTTCTTATGCTAAGGTGAGTAAAGGTCCGCCTGTGTACATCTGCAAAAAGAAGTCATGCTCTGCATGCTGTGAGCACTGCAGACATCTCTTAATACTTGGCTCCGTGTGCTTGTCGTTTTCTAATCCCTTCCTCAAATAGTACAGTAGTTTAATATCAGCTAGTTACTGGGCCCAGCATAATTATTTTTTTTCCTCGAGAAAAAGGTGTGGGTTTGTTTTGGTTTTTTTTTTTTAATATGGTAAAGAAACCTGTGCAGAACAAAAGGGCACACTTCATTGCATTAAAGCAGTCTCCATCTTTGCGACCAGCGTGGTGGCTCCAACTATGCTGAAGCACTCACATGCCATAAGAAAAAGAAAAGGAAAATCTCATCAGTGACAGCTGTACAGGGATGATTTTTCACTCATTGGAGAGACTGTCATAACTCACAGTCCTAAGAGAGTGTCTGTTTCTCACTGTCACTGGTGAGATAAGCTATATTTAATGCTGCAACATCAAAGCTGCCAATTTTACATTTGCATTTACTGGTACAGTTACAAATTAAATACACTGCCTGCCTGGTTTTGGTTTGCAGAGGGTAAAGTGATGTAACTACATTAAAGGGGAAAAAGGGCTCACTTAAAAAAAGTTTCAAAGTGTAGGGTTTGACATTTTAGGAACACTGGACAGGTGCAGATTTAAATGATCTGAATTTATATATTATCAGCAACGCTATGTTAAAGAATGTGCGTAAGCGTATTGAGGTCAGAATTCTTATTCTGCAAATTACTATAGAGTATCCTTGGATAGCTCAGTGCTAACTATAAAAGAAAATCAACATCTAGTCTGCTACAGCTAGTATGGCAAAAAGGAATTTTTGTTATCAGCAATGGAGATGAAATATGTATTTGTGACTTTAAGCAATGGTGGGATACAATTAGAATGAGAATATCCTGGTTGATTATCTGTTTGTTTAAATGAGGAAAAATGCATCAAGTTCCTTTCAGGTGGTGGACTATATAACAAACTACCGATCAGGATTAAGCATGACTTCTTATTTTCTTTAAAAGGCTAGTGAAGTAATTGAAAAACACTGGATAGAGTCTGTTGTACTAAGACAGCATAAATCTAAAGTAAGGGAGACAAACATACAATGGTTACACTTCTTCACTATCCATGTGTCCTATGTCTGAACTATTTATTAACTGAAATGTGAATGGGCAATGAAGGGCCAATTTATATGTTACACCAAGAGATGTATTATAACTGCCTTAAGCATTGATTTCCTTCCTTTGCCTATTCTTGATCGGGATATACACACATAGAACAGCAATAATGTGGGGTTTCCTTATCAGATCTTGGATATTTCCCCAGACTGTCTGCAACCATTAACCTTGCATATTATCTGACTTTAGTGATTAGTACAAGGCACATAAAACCGTATTGATGGCCAGCCTTGGGTTAGAATGGTGAGCTGAATTATTGGAGGTTAGATTTTGCTGACTTTGTGATACAAATGATAGTATTATGCTAGTCCTGTGAAATTGCTAATTTGTCATTTCTTTCATGGTGTAGTCAATGATGTGGTACTAATGAACGAGGCACATAATTGTGTGATACCGAACTGGAGCTTCTCGCTGATGCCTTCTGTGCCTGTATTAAGAGGAAGCAAATGTCAAGACTCTTTGTTCACTAGTTCTTCTCGCATTTCTGCACCCTGCTGCTAGATGATCAGAAACAGTGTTTGTAATTAACGCTAAGGCTATTGCAGTTTGCTTTATAAGCCTTTGCTCTGTTATGCTTATTACTTTTACAGGGTGCTTTTGGTAGGATTCTGGCACTTCTTTACTCTTGCAGCTCTGCTGTGCGATGTGTGCACTGCGTCTGCAGTGAACTTCAACAAATAAAGTCCTCCAGGATCTTAGAGTTGCTGCCATTCTGAGATTCCCCTCAAGAAGTTTTTTTCAGTGTACATCTCAGAGACTGCCCAACAAAGCGGGCTTCCAAAAGGATGCGGAAGATAAACTGGAGTTGGTGAACTGGGGGTCAGTGTTTGAAGCATTTCTTTTTGTCTACTGCTCTATTTTTGCTTAAGTGGTTGTGCAGGGAGATCTAACTGGACCAGATTAACACATTGCAATGGTCGATCAAAATGCTTCTTATTCTTATGATTAATTTGGGAGTTCCTTTTATTTTTTTTTAATTCCCTTTTTCTTATCCTCCTGCAGCGAGGGCTGGGGGGGCACAGCTCAGGCACTGCTGCCCTCAGGGGCGCTGCAGCCGTCCCATGCCACTGACGTCATTCCTAAAGCTCTAGCTCTGGGAAAGAAAGGAAATATTGGAAAATCTCAGCCTGTATTAAAGTACGACAGAAAGATGGATGTGGAATAAGAAACAGTTTTTATTATGAGGAAAAAATGAAAAATAATCATGGTTGGTTGAGAAGTCTGAAAAACAAGCCCAAGTGGATTTTGAAGGCTTGAAAAGCAAAAGGTGTGTGTGGTGGAGAGAGAACCGAGAGTTCACACTATTATAAAAATAAAAAAAATCTGGTTTTCGCTAACTGGATGCTTGTTGTAGGCTGTGTTGAAGAATTTTATGGATTTGGGGTCCTAGAGTCTGATTTACTGCTGTATGGTTTGGTCTGATGTTCGTGTGATACCACTGAGCTCAAAATAATGGACCTCAGGCACAAGTCCTTGAAACTCCTTTCCTAACTGGTCTGAGTAGTTTAATCTTGACAAAATCACGTTGGAAATCAGCTTTTTAGCCTTCTTACGTGTGAAGTGGGAATAGCAACATTTGTTTACGTTTGAAAAGTGTTTTTCAGTTTTATATAAGAATGACTTGGTGTCCGGCTGTTAGCGAACAGTGCTTATGACATGTGGCAGAGGTGTTCTGCTTCCCTCATCAACTTTAACGTGGCAGAAATACATGCTGCCCAAACGAAAGAGTCGCAGTCCCAATTAATTTGATATGCTTAGATTTAACTAGAAGCCCCTTCAATCTTTTTAGTCTCATAATTCTGGTTCTTTACTGTGTGCAGCTATAGTGCTGTAAAACTTTCACTGATGCCGAAGTTGTTACACTTCTTAAAATGACATCGGTATAAATAGTCTTCTTTTGTGACAAACTGTGTAGTTATTGCATTACTTTTCAAGCCGGTAGTCATGCAATTCTAAAACGTAATATTAACATGTCTCCGAGTTTGGAGCGATGTCCTCCTCCTGTGGCTGGAGAGCTCACGCTCTGATAGTGACGCCCTTGCACAGGGCTCTTCTGCTTGAAGCCTCCTCATGGAAGATGGGAAGGCAGCCTTTTTTCAGATCCAGGTTGTCTCAGTGTGAAAGCAATTTTGTGTTTGGTTTTAGGAGAACAGTTTACTCAGGAGCTTGAGTTTTCATGAATTAACAGAGAAATTCTCCCATCAGAATCATTCAGAAGCATGTCAGTTGTTTTCTTCCAGATCTTTACTCATTCCACAAGTATTTGTGGAATGTGAGGTGCCCTAGCTTTTCTGTTAGATGCAGTACTTCAACAAAATAAACCAGCAACTACAGTAAAATGGGGGATGTTAGGGTCCCACTAATGCAGAGCTAGTGGCTTTTGAAGCATAGGGATAGTAGGATTTGGAGAGGGACAGCAGGGAGCACATGCCATTTCTGCACTGTGAAGGACTTCTGCAGGACTGTTTCCATGGGCTTAGGCAGTGCAATTTAACAAACGAATCCATGAACCAGTTGCTATTCCTAGTTCTGTCCCCAAGCAAAGCTGTGATTTTCTTTTTATCTTTAAAATTTAAGCTGCATGGATGATCTTTTATAATGTGCTTGCACAAAGCCAAAAATAAAAAGGGTTGAAATCAAGTAGATACATTTATTTTCTTCTGTTACTGTTGTTATAGCTGTCTAAGGAAGCAGATAAGAGAAGTCTTGTAGAGAGAGACAATATCTCTCTGTTGGAACAACCAGTATAACTGCAAAATCTAGGCAAGGTCTTGGGCATACAAACCCATCTTTAGGTCTGGAATAGGAGATGCACACCTTAACTCTAAACAAAAACTGTATCTTACTGGAATTCATAATTTCTGGTATCCAGGGACACCACAAACACCATTTCACAGTTGCCTTTTGAAGAGTTTTTGCAGGTCTCCACTGAAGTGCAGGATTAGAGATCGGAGATGGAGTGACTGGTGAATACCTGGGTCTTTAACTGATTTGTATGGACGTGTGAGCTCACTCCAGTTTGTAGCATTTGTTAAGTTTTGCCTCCTCAGTTTCTGTGAGAGCTCTGCGTGAGGTACTCCATGTGCTGAGAAGTATTGGGATCCAGGGATCTTGTTTTTTTTTTTTTTTTTATCTAGTCTGATGTTGGACGGGAGTGCTGGCAAGCTTCCTGCTGCTTAGTCAGACCAGACATGGTCTAGATCCATACAGTACTTTTTGGACTCTAGAAACTTTAATCTGTTTGTAGTGGAATAAAACGAGGAGGTTACTTGACAGCTTGGAAAATTTGTGCTGGGAATATATCTTTGAAGGTGGGATCTCCTTTCAGAACAGTTTGCAATTTCCTAATGAACTTCTCCATAGTTTCCAAAGACTGGTGGTATGTGCTGTTGAGGGGTGCGCTATCAGTGAGTTGGCTGGGTTTTTTTCACAAGGTGGTGTTATATGGTAACGGGCTACTATCTGTAGCTGTGTACTACAGATGTATGAGTCTTAGGTGTGTTTATTTTTTGATAAATTAAACAGTATATTGCATCAAATAGAGATAAAGGACTTATTTACTCTTCTAATCCACCTCACAACAGCTGCAACACTTTAACAACACTTTCAGAAGAACTTTACTAAGTTTTGTTTAATTCGGGTTCTACTGGTTTTGGAGGGGTTTTTTGTCTTTTTGCTTTTTGGTTGTGTTTTGGGTTTTTTCATTGCTTGGGTTTTGGGGTTTTTTTAAAATTCTTGGTAATTAGCAGATGTTTCCTGCTCTCTGTTGTGCTGTTCTGGTTAGAAATGGGTGTTGCAGAGGTTTAACCCGATGCTGAATGTTTTCCCTGAACAGCATCTGAAAGAGGTCAAAAGAGAATCAGCTGGGGTCAGGGGGTCCAACCATCCTTTCGGACTATTAGCAAGGCAGCACCCACCAACGCTAAAAGTGCTGGGAGCTCTGCTCTGCCTCTCCACGCATCAAGGGGAGCAGGAGCCGGACTCTTTGAAGACCCGTAGTCACCCTTTCCAGACTAATTCCCGTGTTGCTGGACTCCAGCAAGGCAAAGCCGAGCCCTGCCGTCCTCAGCCGGAGTCTGGCAAACACGTAACCCGTACGCGATCTCTCTCCCCCTGGGCGTAAGCTGCAAAGGTTCGTCTCCAAAAGCAGCTGAGAAGGTGGCTGGGTCTCTCCCCAAATCTGTTCATTCGGACTCTGCACGTACTGCTGGTGGGCTTGCTGGTGGGGTGGTAGAGGATCAGAAGAAACCTGACTCGTTAACAGTTTATTTGAATCAAGAAAGGATATTTTTGACCTGAAATCCTGTTCATTACTTGTTCAACTGATAAAAGAACTGCCATTGTTGCTACAAATTATCTGGTTTGTCCACACTAAAATATAAAACATTTCTGTTGAAGGAAAATACGGCACCATAAATAATTAAAACTATTCCAATTGACTTTTTTGGTCAATTTTAATCTGACCTTAAATCACAGTGGTCAGCCGTTTTATTTATTTTTTTAATTACTGATTATTTAGAGAGATTACTCTAAGCAATTACTAGTTAATATCCTTAATAGCCAGTTTTACATGTAGTCCACTGCTATGTTGCCACTGGCCCTGCTTGAGAAATATAATACACTGAATATCAGATCACATCCTGTATGTCCCCAGTATTAAAGAGAACAAAATGAAAGTAATATGAATTTCACTGATAAGGACCACTTTTGCTGTGATTATAGTTCTATCAAAATGTACCAGTCTAATATTAAGCACAGATTTACATATCTTTGAAATAATACAATTATATATAAGAAACCTTGCTTTAGCGATTAAGACAATGAGATCTGCCCCATGGTGTTATGGGGAGAAGTCCACTTTTTTTTGATCTGGACAGGTTTTTTTCTTCTTGATATTACTGAAGCTATATGAGGCAACAGCCTTTTTTTTATTTTATTTTATTTTATGGAGGGTTACAATTGTTCTGTCAGTGATACCTGGGTTACATATTAAATGACCTTGTGGAGGTTCCTGTTTTATTGTAATCAACCATTTAGCAACAACTGGATGGTATATTTGTACCTCACAGTTAGTTGTTTCACTGAGATTAAGGAACTATGGACCTTCTATATGTGCTATTATTTATTGAACTGCGTTTGAAGAAATTCATCTACTGTTTTTCATTGATGGGAGTTTCTGGCTAACAGCACTTTAAATAAGTGGAAAATGCTCAGTTATCACCCAATGTGAACAGGATCAATAATAGTTTAGTAGTGTCTGATAATTGCAGTGGCTGTTATACACAAGAGCTTGCATCTTCTTGAGTGACTCTTATCAAACTATTGTCCGTCATCATCTGATAATCAGACCGAAAATATAGTGGGGAATTATCCTTTTTTGAATCAAGCTTGTGAAAAAGATTTGAAATAATGGTAAAAAAATTCTCATTGTTCCACTCAGCAGAGAGAAAAATTCAGTATCTGGGTGACTATAGTAAAAAAGGGACCAAAAAAAAACCCCCAAAACCCAATCCAATGTGCACTTGCTAAGTAGAAAAGTACGTATAGCACAGTGATACAAGGGCAAAATATTTCTGCAGTATTTGGAGAGCGTCTTAAAATATTTGCAATTACATTCTGAAGGAGCCATGACCCTTTGTACCTCTCAGGACTATGCTGGCGGCTTGGAAGGAAACGGCGGGACGCGGGTGGCGATAAGGTATGGGGGGCGCAGCAGCGCGCAGCTCTCCGCTTCGCCCCCGCGCCCCTGTGACCGTTCCCTCCTGTTCCGGGAAGCGATGTTGCTCGGGGACACGCTGTTCCCTTACAAAACCAGAAGTATTTATCTCCCCCCCGCCCCTCCCCACCTCTTTCCATGCCAGTAGGAGTGGCTTTTTTAACGATAGTCTCATCATCTTCTTGCGTATGCTTCTCTCTCCGTTTTCCTTTCCCTTTTTAAATTTATCTTTTACCTTGTTACTTTCACTAACATATTCAGCCTGGCCATCTTAGGTTTCATGGCCTTTCTCCTCTGCTGACAACAGACAGAATTGCCAGAAGTCTGTCTGGGCATAGGTTTTCATATCGCTAGGCTCAGCAACCTAAGAGGATCCTTTGGCTGATTTTACTTATTTACTCTAGGAATAAAGAAAATAAATTTAAAAAAAAAAAGGGGGAGGGGGCAGTTAAATGATACATGCCTTTGTAGACTGGTGGCTCTACTAGTGTATTCTTTTATGAAAAGGACTCGACAGTTTGTGTGTAGTCTGCCAGTAGTAACACCGTGTTTTCTTTGCAATAAGTTTCTGGCTTTGGTGTCTCTTGTATCAGGCCACCAGTTTGGCAGACGCATATGTTGGGGGAAGACAGAGGCACGACCTTGCACTCTTTCCCCTTGCTGTTGTACTTTTGATTGCTGAATCATAGAGTAATTCAGATTGGAAGAGACCTGCTCAAAGCAGTTCAGTTACTTTAGGTTTATCAGGGACTGGTACAGGCAAGTCGAGTTTGGGGTATCTTCAACAATCTCCACAACCTTTCTGGGTTCCTGTTCCAGTGTTTGATCACCCTCATAATAAAAAAAAAAATTTCCTGATTCACAGGAAATCAGAAAGTCCCCTATTGCAACTTGTGTCTGTTCCCTCTTGACTCACCACTGTGCACCTTTGCGAATTCTGGCTCCGTCAGGCAGCTGTAGACAGCAATAAGCTGATCTCAGTCACCTTAAAGCTGAGCAAACCTGCTCCTTTAGTCTCTCCTTGTGCATCATGTGCTCCAGCCCCCTGACCATCTCGGTGGCTCTGTGCTGGAACTGCTCCAGTTTTGTCAGTGTTGTTCTACTGGAGAGCCCCGAACTGGACATAGTGCTCCAGATGTGGTCTTACCAGTGCTGAGTAGAAGGGACAGACCACCTCCCTTGACTTATGGGCTGCGCTCTTGCTCGTAGCCCAGTATTCGGTTGTTCTTCGCTGCAGAGACTAATGACTCGTGTTCAAAATGAACATACTATGATGTGAGGGCATAAATTGTGTTTAATTTTTATCTAGTCTTTGGCACCAAAGTTGTGGTTTTGAGAACTTCTCAAAGACATTCTATCAAGTCATATCCCAGACTACTGTATTCAGAGTACCTCAGTTTGGATCTTATTCCATAGTTTCTGCAGTAGTCTTAAGTAACATTTAAGCCAAAGTCTTCCGTTACCCTGGCTATACCATCTTTAATAAACTCTTTTGTCTTCTTTTGAATAAAAACTTCATTTCTGCCATATGGCTTGCAAAGTGAAGAGTTGAGTTAAATACAGTATTTCTGTACCCTGGCATGCATATACCTTCTCTTCCTCTACACTTATTTCAAAGGCAGTTTCAGTCTCGAGTGTGGTCTGCTGTGTAGTATAGATCTCCTGGACTATTGAGAATGGGATGAAATTACAACAGCCCTAATTCCCTGAGAAAACACTTTTGTCTGAGCAAATAGGAAACTTAACTGGTGGGTGTTTCTGTAGTCCTGTAGTTCTTTGCTAGATCAGTAGAGCACAATCGAAGTACTCTGTTGAAACAAAGCAAAATTTACTGGTAGCCAAAGCATAATTCCTTCAAAATATTAATCTCTAGTATGTACCTGCGGGACTTCCGCTCTGTAAGGATATTGTCTTTTTCTCCATATGTCACTGAGTAAGGATTTACAAATACCAACAAAAGTGTCTCAGATTTGAAAAATGTCCCTGTTCTACGTCAGGACAAATCCCTCCCCCCCCTTTTCTGGGTGAAAAGGGGGCAACAGGCGATTCCCCATCAAACCCAGAAAAGGAATATCACTGAAGATACTGGGGCGTCGGTTTCAAGTTCCTGTTCTGCTATACTTCTTATTCCCTTATGTGCCATACTTCTCGATCCCCTTATGTGTAAATCACTGCGGGCTGCTGCTGGGTGTCTTGTCATGGCCCGTGCTAGAGGTGACACCCTCCCCCTGCCTGCTCCTAGGAGCAGGACTTGGAAAGGAGCATGAGCACGTTCAAGGCGGTGACCTACCGCTACGCCATGGCTTATGGCGTCTTCCAGAGCAAACACCTTGCACCTGAAAGGTCATCCTGATGCAAATTTCCACTACATTGGCATTATTCTTGCAGAAGAAAAGGCTAGTTTTTGATGCAGCTGGTTTGTGTCCTTACAGTTGTTTTACATCAGCTTCTCTGACAAAAAAAAAATATCAAAAAGTGGAGCTGAAACATTCCTTACTACCTATATTTACAAATTTTTTTTTTCTTTGGCTTTGTAGGGAGCTTTTTGTTCTTTTAATAAGAATGTTTATCAGTGAGCAAAAAATTAGTATAATTAATTAACTTATCCTTTCAACAACTCTAATGCCCATTTTTAGTATCTAATCCCCTGAGATACAAGGTATCACTCATTTATTTCACCTCGTCTAAGGTCCAGGATGGGTTTTTTTGTTTTGTTTTGTTTTGGTTTGCTTTGTTTTTAGCATTTGGGAAGATATGAAACTGCCTCTTATGCCCTCTACATGACTATTATGTACCACTCATTTAAACCAGTGTTATCACCACATCAGCCCCTGTTTTCCAGAGTCGTATGGGAGTTCACCGGAGCACCGCTCCCTTACGTGAGACATTTTTGACAGAAAGTATAGTTGAAGCATCTCTATCCAACCATACTCCAAGGTGGTGGTGAAGACTGCCATTTCTGGGGCACCGTGCGTCATCCAGCTTGACATTTGCTGAGACAGTTTACTGCAGCTGCATTTAATACTCTAGTGCATTGATTTATCTATAATCCTGGCTGCTCAACAAATGGCAAGATCAGACAGATTTGATATGGAGTGTCCCTGTAAAACACCTGTATTATAAAGTTAAATGTGTCTTTACCTGAGGTTCCACTACACCTAAAGCACCGTGTACTATTTAGGGGTCATGAAAAGTATCAAAGACATTTAATTTTTTTTGCAAGCAGACCTGTTCAGAGCACAGTTGGGTCTGGGTATAGCTTTTTATTACTCTTAGAATTCAACTGATTTGCCGTGGGGAGATGACCCATTCAGCTGTGTAAATATCTCAAACATCCATAGGTTAAAAAATTCAAGAAAAACATACTCTACTTTGTTCACCCGTATTCCACTGATATATAAAATAACGTACCTTCGTGAAGTAGGTGCATACATTAACAGGAGCTTTAACTGTTGATTTCTCTGTTTCTGTCACCATTATAATATTACTTAATCACAGCTATTTGTGTCTAATTTACCCAAGAGTATTTTTAATAGAAGCATAAAAGAAGTTCAGTGCTGGGTATGAAAAGAAAAGGAATTGGGGTCCAGTCTCTTTGGCAAATACTCCATAACAAGGTAATTCTTTAAAGGCATATCACATAGCTCTGAGAGAATAAAACAAACGGTTCAGAGTATTTCTGGTCTTTCCGATAAATACACAGTTAGATTATATGATTTACATTAGATGATGTTAGTTTACATAGGAAAGTATGTGGCACATTCCCAAGGAGTAAGGACAGATCTATATAACTGGAGAGACCTTTAACAAGCCCGTGCTCCCCCCTGTTAAATAATAAACCAGAAATAATGTTTAAGTGTTAGAGCTTTTGTGATATGTTTGAGAGCCTTTCTTACAAATTGTGAGTAAAATTAACTGCTGCTCATTCTCATGCATGCTATCAAGTTTCTACGCACCAATATATCAAGTTTTTTCACGTCAGCATACTAGTACATGTATATTCTTAACGTTCATGAGACGTAAATGAACACATCTAAGAACAAATAGGTAACTGATTTATAGAAAAGTAAAAAAAGTAAATTGGATCATTAGGAACATATCTGTTTTCGGTTTTGTGAAATAAAAATTATGGATATCCCATTAATGAAATGTGGGAGGAACTTGTTTGCTACATAATTTTATTAAGATAAAGTTTTTATTTTCACATAGAGTAGACAAATGATTTAAGATACACAAAGGACACAAAGTGGTGGGAACTGAGGTGAGTTTGTTGTCTTTTTCCTGGAAGACAGTGCAGCAGGCAAGTGCATGGACTATGCTGGGTCTTCCCAACCCAGTCTAAAAGCCTTTGTGCAGTTGGTTCCTTCCTTTAATGCAAGTGAAGACTTCCATGTTAGTAAACACTGTAGGACTGCCTCCCCCTTGCCTCCCCCACCATCCAGAGAGCTCTCATTTGGGCTGCTTGTTCCCTTAATGCTCCCATAATGAATATATGGTTTATTTCCAGCACATCTAATTATCTGTTTATACTTTACAAACCACTCTGAGAGCATTTTTTTTTCTTTGCCTTGGCACCCACATATATTTTTTAGTATTTCAGGGACATTTTGCTAAAAATGTTTAAAACTACATGCGGCTGATACAGAATATGGATATCATTGTGGTACAACCAGAAATTATGCCCTACGACATGCACACATAAGTACATCATAACTTGTGTTTGCAATACGATCAACCAGTCCACCCAGCCTTAACAGTTAAGGTTGCCACTTCCATTTCAAATGAGAGGCAAACCTGGCAGACAGGTTACGAGCAAGCCACGTAGCCGATCCTTTCCTGAACTTTATGTTGGCAGAATAGTAGTAGTTTTCCCTCTGCTTTGAAATAAGAGATGCAGGGATGTTAGAATTAATGAGATGTCCAGTCTAAATGCAATCACTAAAATTAGCAGAAGCAAGAGGTATCACATGTGATGTAAAGGTCTTTTATTTTTTTCCCACTTGTTCTCCAGTACTGACTTGAATGGTTTGTGTAATGAATAATACTACGCCTGTTAATGAGGACAGGCCTGTTTAAATAGAGAAATGGTATTCTCTGCTTATTCATGTGCGTTGTTTACAGGGGAGTGAAACGTCCAAGGTTAAACGTGAGGACTATGTCTTTAAGGTTTCTTCACCAGACATGCATACCCATAGATATGCATTGCTGTAGGTCAGGGTCCTCCTGTTTTAAGACGTAAGGATTACCTGATGAGAAGACCAGCAAAACCCTAGGTGAATACAAGACACAATGAAGGTCTCAGATTTTAAGAGGAGTGTAGCTTTGGATTTTTTTTTTTTCTTCTTTTGTTACAACCACATATACCTGACATAGGTACAGTATCGATCTGCCTACTGGTGGTGACGCTGGCTTTTTGTTCATCTGGTGGTTGTGTTACCCTGAAGCTGCATGTCAGTTCATCAAAATCAATTCCCTTTTGATTTTTGCAACAGCAGAGATGGGTCAGCTAACAAATGACAAAGGGCCCTATTCATGACAAAGCGATTGTTGCATTACAAGTACAATTTTGTAGGAATTTAACAAAAAAAAGAAGCGCAAGAACACAATTTTACTGCATCATTTACTGTCTCACATGATTCCTCAGACCTCTTGAATGTCACATAATACAATGTTTAGACTGTCGTCTTCAGAGTAGACTAGTCACCTTCTTAAAGAGAAACACACTAGATTCAACAGTGCATATTTTTTGATAGAAAAAAAATGTTCTTTGTTTAAACATATTTCCTAACACTTGCAATAAATACAGAAACACCTTAACTGATGAGAATGAACCCCCTCCATATTACTCACAATATCATCTTCTATTTATTTTAGTTACTTAGCACAGATTGCATGGGTGAGGCAAGAGCTCACTGATCCGGTGCGTGCATTGGTCAGTTCTGCTAAACAGTTACGAACGCCTCCTGCGAGGCTGGCTTGTCTGCAAAGCTCAGACAGGGTCTGGAGAAGGATCCGCTTGATAATTTTGCAGAGATTTTTACCAGCTCATGCCGACAACTGACGCAAATGTATGAATTGACAGAGGGAGGGTACGAATTAACATTTTCAGGAAACAAAATTTTAAAGCTGACATTTTTGCCTGAATGAGAGTTTGTATTTCAGCAACACTGAGCTCATGCAGACCATAGATGTCTTTCTTTGTAGACGTTTATCAGGTGAATGGCGTATCTGTACATAAAAATCCAGTTTAAACACTTTAACTTAGACACAAACATAAACGTGAAAGTTTTCCATGGGGCTGGGAGTGTCCTTACTTACGTCCAGATGTGGAACATCCTGGGCATATGTTTTAGCTCTGTTGTAACACCAAAGCTTGGAAAACTGCTGACTTACTGGTTGGAGAGTTGGAAAAGGTATGCTTGTGATCTCTTCTTTTTCAACAGCCCTGGTGTAGAGCTTTAGGAAAGCAAGGATTTAGCAAGCTGGTTGAGCTAGTTTCCATCTCTGATGGTCGTTAACTTTTGTCTTAAACTGAGATATTGTCACCTACTTGATGCCTAACTGGCTGCACAATGGTCCCTGCGATTGGCGTGCTGGAAGAGTTTTGTGCCCAGGAAGGCTGTAACTCCTTTTCAAATTTGTCCCTTAATAAAGTTTTCTGAGCCTTTTTCTCCAGGTATTCTGAAAAACCATTAATATTTATTTAGGTGTAGCAGGGGACAGAAAAGACTTTCTCATTGACTTGGCTAAGAGCGGTTTGTCAGCGTCGCGAGGCCGGTGAGGAATACCTTCGGAAGCATTGCAGTGGGATGGCGTACAGCTTCTGGCAAGGAGGCAGGCTCCAGCCTCCAGCTCTGCCGGCTGTTCTGCAAATTCTTTGCCTTCGCAGCCGGGTCTGAGGGTTTCCAAGTGCAGATTTAGCTCTCCCCTTCCGCACTGAAGGCCAAGACATGTGCTTTTGGACACGTAATATGGCTGGGGGCTGGGGGGCATGCTGGCACCCTCATTGGAATTGGGACTGCATCTACCCCAAACTTTCTGTATCTCCAAAATCCATGGAAAGGAAAACCATTAAGCCATTCTGGGCTTGATTTTGTTGTTGTTGTTGTTGGCTTTTTTTTTATTGCTAGAGAACTCAAAAGAGAAGCAGTTGCTGTTTGTCAGTCAAAAGGAATAAAAATGCAAACAATGACAGTATTATGCCTGTATGGATGTATGATTTGCATTTAGATTTATGTAAATAGCTATGGAAATTAAGTTGGCACTTGCCTTTCAGTAGGTTACTGATATGGCTCATGGAGCTGCAAAGTTTGAACAGCTACATTCTAGTTCCTTTGGTCACAGGAGTAACTCTCTGCTTAAACAGTAGACAGGTTGCTATTTCTTTTTATTTTTTGCAAGATGCTAGATATTTTCCCCCAATTATAAACTTGAAACTATTCAAACTGTTTGTTTTTAGCCCCAGAAGTTTTAAGCATGCAGATGCTTTTTCTGCATGTATATATTCTTGTGTGTTTTAATTTATAGGCACAGAAACATCAATTTACTGATCTCTTCTGCAGAGAGATTAGACACCAGTAGCCAGGACCATGTTGGGACAGCCTTTTCACAGCTGTTTAAGCATAGAATAAAACCCCTTATTGATCCTACTGAAACACCTAAGACATGGCTATTATTATTACATATCCATTTATCCTCTGGTGTTACATTTGTCTTATAGACAACACTCTTTAACCAAGGTGTTGTCCAGACAGCTAGGAAAATGCATTACTCTGGGGGATGTGCTACTGTTTGTGCACTCTGCTGCAATCTTGTTCCCGCTATGGATGGGAATATCACATTAACTTCACTGGGAACAGACTCGGTCAGCCAGGCTTGGATAAATACGTATTTCAATGTTCCTTCTGGAATAGTGCAGCTCTGAAATGCCTTTTCCTTAGGACTACTTTAAGGTCACAGTATCTACAAGTACTTTAATCACAGTTAATACATTCCCTTTGCCTATTTCATATTTTCTGAAACAGTCGATAACATTTGCTTCTTCTCCTGTAAAAAATACCAAGTGCCATTCCTTTCCTCTGGCACACACATGTGATTTAACTGGGGTCTGCCTGGTGCAGAGATGCTGGGAGTTTATCAGGGCATTTTTTTTTTCTCCCAGCAGTCTCTTTCTAGGGAGTTTGTCAGTTTGCAAGCTATAATGAGAAGTGGGTTAAAAGAAAAAGGGCATTTTAGTGGAGGAGGGAATTAAAATTCAGCAGCCTAATATCAGCAGTAGTTTATAACAGGGCCCTATAAAAGGCAGCTCTGTGTCTTTTTTTGTGTGCACTTTTATTTCCTTTGATATCAGCAGGGGAATTTTCTCTGCAAGACCCATTCCCATCTCACTTTTCTGCTTTCAGATCCCTGCTGCTCTGGGTTTTCTCCTTTCATTTTGATATATGTTATATTCTTCAACCTTCCCACTTGAAGGTTGTAGGAAGCTCGATATTGCCCTTAAAATAGAGAACACAATTGACGTGAAAATTCTTCAAGGGGTGGCCCCGCTTTTCATATATGTTGAAAAGAATCCTTCCACTTACCGGGAGGCCTTGGGGGTGGTGGAGGTGAAATCCTCAGGACACCGCCCCATGCCTAACGAAGTTGTCCTGGAAGCGGTAACTTGCTACCAGCGGTTTCGGTTGTACCATATCCTCACTAAGAATGGATTTGACTTTTCTGTAGTTACACAAGAAGGAGATACGGTTACGGGTTAGTGTGTATACGCCTATCTCTAATGCGCCTACTGCAGGAAAAACGTGTCGTAATGAACTGCCGCCCAGGTGTTTGCCCTCCACGAAACGTGGCAAGCTCCCTGCTTTGGTCGGAAGTCGTTTCTTCCCTGGACTTCCCAGGAGGGAGGCTAACAAGCTGGTTCGGCGCTGCTGCGGGAGCGGGGAACTTCTCCGCGGACGCCCACCACAGCGCGGTCAACGCGTTCCCGAGGAAATGGCGTTGGAACCTCCCGCGACGATGGCCCCAAGCTCTTTGCGGACTCTCGTGGGGCTGGGGGTGACCCCCCCGGGGGGCTGGGGAGGCAGCCCCAGGGCAGGGGGGGCTCAGCGCCCCGGCTCCGCTCCAGCTGGGGCCTCCGGTGCATTTCTGGCTCTTGCAAATAGATGGCACTTTTGACTTGTACTAGAGCAATGCCGTTGGTAGGACGCGATACCTGGAAAAAACCCGCTCGCTCGGGTTTTCCTCAGCCGGGCACGTATTTGTTCCTGCTTACATCGGGGCAAGAGAAATGAGGCAGATTCAAATAGTCTGGCGTGCGTATCTCGGGCGGCGAGAGCTTAAAAATACAAAAATTAACCGGTAGAATGGGCGAATCGAGTACATTTGTAACGGCCGTTCAGACGCAGGCGCTGGCTTCTCGGGGCAAGCTGGCAGAGCATTCTCTTTTACTACGGAGTTGCTTTAGAGGCGAACTAGGCGATTGCCACAAAAGTCTCTTATTTGCCGCTTTTCTGGTCTACACGTGTGCACAGAGACACACATACACACAGGGGGGAAAAATCAGCCTGTTGTCTTGCAAGTGTTACTTATCATATTAATTAAAATCTGGTGACACGATAACACTAGCAGCTGTGTGGGAAAGCGAGGGAAATTAACAAACGTTTGATTTGTTGTGTTGCTAATGTGACACTTATTATACAGGTCACAGTAAAACAATACCTCAGCCAAAATATGCTAATACTGGTGGAGAACTGTTGCGGTTGTAAAAACATTGGTGTTTATTATAATGAGGCAAAATAGCACATTACCTTTAGCAGAGTGAATTACTGTTTCTCAGGGCAAGAATCTGAAGGTTTAATAAAAAAAAAAAAAGATGTAGAGGAAGAATAAAGTGAGATGGTTATACTTATAAAGCCGGTAAAAAAAACCAACCTCAGGTATGAGAAGGACGTACAGCTCTTAGAAAGCAAAATATGTAATTTCTAATGGACATGGATTAAATGGAGGATGCCTGCAGCGTCTTCGTTTAGCATTCCAAGGAACTTTGTTACAAGAACAAAAGAAAATGATTTACTAAGATACAAGTTATGCTATAAAATACTCGTAGCACTGGAAATGTAATTACATTTAGAAATGGATGTACTAACTGCCCTTTTCCCCTGAGGAAAACTAATATGTAAGCTTATTTTTAATGGTGGCTTATATCCAATCAACCGGTTTGATGACATTTTTAAACAAAGACCTTTGGACCTTAAATAATTATTCCTATGCAATTGTTGGATCACATGTAATTGCTTGCTGTTTAGTACCTCTTCCCAAACTTAATTGCACTATGCTCTGGATCTGAGAGCTTTTTTATATGTATCTAAACAAATAAATTTACATAATTCAAATCTGAAACAGGAAAAATTCTTCCCACAATTGAAGTAAAAATTAAGAGTATGCATTCAGCATTTTGTAGCTCTTTACATCCTCCTAGGAATAATTTAATTTTTACCTTCTCAAAGGTTTCTTTCATTTCCAGGGCATTTTCTCAATCTTTGTACCATATTTTTGAACCCAAGCAAGGATTTTTATTTTTTTTTCTTTCTGATGTTTTGATCATTTTACTGAAATGGGGTGTATGAAGTCAACCATTTGTTTGACAGTCTTTGACAGCAGATTATGTAGATTTTGCCTGACAGAACACTAGTCATTCGGAACTGAATTCCGACTGAGCAGTCTAGATCAGAGGTCAGGCTGTGGGGTACAAATCGGGACAGATATTTCACCTTGCTGTGCGAAGGGACACAAAAAGCACACGAATCCGGAATTGGTAAGAACTAAAAGGTTAAAGCAGAGGTGATGCAATTACACAATATTTACAGCCTAAGATTGTGATAAAGTCCTTTTGAACCTCCTGCCCCTCCAGTTCACAGAGGAAGCAGGCTCCGATTTGGAAGTCTTCCCTGAAGAAACGTAGATGCACTCTTTAAGGATCTGCTTTATGCCAAAATGCTAAAATATACCTGTTGTCACCTGCATTTCCCATCATTCACCTTGGTTTCAGTTTCAAATGGGTATCGGAATACCTAGGTGCACATGCCAGAAAATAGTTCCTTATTCCTCCTCCTTTTTCAGAATAATACCAGTAAGGAAAAAAAAAAAAAAAAAAAAAGAATACAAGGAAGAGAAAAGCTAGTTGTCTAGGGTAAAACTCAGGTATAGAACCCAGGGACTAGATATGTTGACTTTTCAGATGAAAATTGCCAGGTGCAAAAATGTAATGCTGAGATGCTGAATGCAATTATTGGTAAATTAAAGGCAAAAAAACCCCCCAACACACCAAAACAAAAAAGTGATCTATATATCAGTGTAACTAGACCACCATAGAAAATTAAACCAGTTTGCAAATATCTTAAGCTCTCAACAGACACTCTTATTTTTTTCCTTTTAGTGATCAGTACTGCCAGTTACACATACAAAGCAAAACTCATAAGAGCATTTAAGTTGGAGATTTTAAAAAAGGAAGTACTAGAATGAAAAGGTGGTTTGTTTTAATTTTTTGACCTCTGAATTACTTTTAATTGGAGATCATTTTCAGAGGAATATTGGTGTAACATTTATTATTTATCCTCACCTATTACACTCATTCTTTTATTAGTATCTGCCAAAACATAGCAAAAGTCAAAGCGGAAGAGGTTAAAGAAATTCCAGAAAGTGATTAAGTTTTGGTTTTGTTTTTGCAGAATCCGTATAAATTAGATGGAGCTTTTGTGCAAACTTCCACATTATATAAGTATGAAAGGATGTCTCTACATGTTCAAGGAGGTTAAGGATACCTGAATCAATAATAAAGATGCCAAGAATACAATTTAAATCTACTAAGTAACTAAAATCCTAAAACCATTATGTGGGGGAAAAAAGAGAGAGAGAAAAAAAGAAAACACTTAAGGCTGATGAAATATCAAGGTTTATTATTCTATTAGACTTTGACAATGAAATGAAATACACAGACCTCTAACAATGTTATTAAAATAAAATTTCAAAGCTTGATTTTTCAATCATGCAGTCAAAGAAAGGAAGACATTTTACAGTCATATCCTGTAGAGTATAGGAAAGTTCTCTGTCAAAGCTGTGTAACGTTTTGATTAAGTGCTTGATAGATTATAAGTATAAGTCAAAGCTAGCAAGACACTGTAATAAATGGATCTTCTAAGAATGACTTGTGATCAATTTCAAATTACAGAAGTTTGTAATACACTTATTTCTTCCCTACATATACTGTCGTTAATACTGCCTTCAATTACATGTGTGTAGTTTTGTCTGAACGTGGATACCCAATGTAGAAATCCAGACTCGTGCATGTATACATATATGTACACATACATGTACATACACATCCATGCGTTTGCACATCCGCGTCTCCTTATATACGGTTTCAAGTAAAGTCTTCCATTCTGCGAGGGTGGGGGTTTTTTTCAGTAATATTATTTTGCGTGTCATTAGACTATTTAAATCAACCGGGAGACCTGCCACGAACGGGTTTTGGACCAGGAGACCAGACCCCGAACCCACAGACGATTCCGTGGGAAGTCAGCGGCAAACGCAATGCCACAAAAAGGGAAGTGCGGGGCTGCTCCGGGTGGGGTAGAGGGAGCAACAAACCACGCTGCTTTTTGCTGCTGTGCCTCGTTTCCACTGCGGCATAACTTTGTAAGATTTTTTCTAAGGGGAAAACGTTTTGGTATGAACTGAGCAGTAGCTGATTCAGTTCTGTGCTCTCAACTTTTGTTACCAGTACTATTCATTGAAATAATATAATTTATTGATATAATTTAACCTCTCTCATATGAATTGTTTGAAAGCAACCAGTCTCTTAAGTACTATTGATCTATGCTCTACCCTGATTTTAATGGGCACTCTTATAATACTGTCTCCGGAACCTACTCTATTTGTCCCTAAGTACATTAATCTCAATAATTACAATTATATTCATTATAAAAATACTCCATGCAGTACCTAAAAAATTTGACTCTTAGCTGGAAATAATTTGTCATTATCTTGTTCTGAACTGGAAGAAGCCTACCCAAAAGGCAGGAAATGACTAGAGAAAGAAGAGAAAATTTCCAAAGGGTTTATCTAACAAAGGAGAGACTGTTTCCAGTGAAAGTTGTACCACACGACATGTTTTAAATGCATACATTCAATACTATAATAAGTTTACAGTCAATCGTTGGTTCATAGGTCATTGGTCATGAATCAGAATCTGAAATTACTTTCTTCTGAATACGCTCCGAAACTATGCAGGTTTTTCATATATCGGAATCTTTACAGTTCACTGGGAAAGATTCATTATCAATGTAAGCCTGATAAATTTGGCAAGATGTTAACTTTTATTACTAACATTTGTTTGTTTAGATTACTGTAACATGCTGTACAGTGTATTTATAATAAGCATTAGACCAGAAATAATGGAACTTTCCTTTTGAAATGTCACAGATGTGCCATTCCCTTTAATTCTCCAGAAATATGGGAAGTGATGATAGAAAAGGGGGGGTGCCGTTCAAAATATGCAATTTGGGGTTTAGGAACAATTTTTAAAAAGACCAATTTCCATATATCAACACTTCTCAGTGAGTTCCATGAAACATTTTGATATGATTTACCAAAAACAGTTTTTGCATCAGGAACATTACAGTAGCTAATCTGCATCTGTAAAGAGTGGGAAATGGAATCACATTAGATATAAATGTAATGCAAAAAAAGAAAAAAGTTAATGCAACATTATGGTAGAGAATTTAAATGTACAACAGTGAAGATATTCAAAGTTATGGTTCCCACAGCAACAGTAACTCAGCTTTATTTACGTTGCAGCATTATATATGTTTTATTCCTTAAAGGAAAACTGATTTATTTTTTCTCAACTTTATAGGATAACATTTGCACATTAGGAAATATTTGTCTCTGAGATGAAACTGTGAACACCAAAGATACACATTCAGTGAAACTGGGTATTTCTGAGTGTGGCCACAGAAATATCTTTCGCGCTAAAACGTGAGGGAAATTTAGCTTGGGAGAAGGGTATTTAAATTACTGTGCAGTAATTTCATGCAGTTAACTCTTTAACTGATGACCTGTCATGAGATTTGCTAGAAGTACTTGAATATTTCAGCTAGAACTACTTGAATTTTAAACATTAACATTTTGCTTAAATATTCGGTGCTTTTAGTTATTTTGCATTTAACCTGACTGGAAACTTTTTTATTTCAATTTTCCATTGAGCTTTTATGCTGGTTGGATCATCCATGATATAACCTTTCAGCAAAATGGTGAACTGTATTACAAGCTTCAGGAGAGCCTACGAAACTGATTTCATCCGTCTGTTTAAAAACTAACAGACGGTGAGCCCTAGTAAGTAAATGAGATGAGAAATAACCAAAAGGCTGACTATCTGTATGTGGCTGCATGCTTCACCATAATGCGGGGTTTACGGTGCTGGAGCAGAAATCTCATTTTCAAGGTTGCTTTCTCTTTCTTTGAATAAAATTAACTCATTACACAAAAACGGGAAAACAGAGCGCTATGATCCACCGCAGCCCACCGTAGGGCTCCTCCCGCCTGGGTCGCTAGTCTAACGTGGATCCCGAACCTTCAGGTTCCCCCCCTGCGGACTCCCACCACTCCAGCGACGAAGCAGTGCTGACCTCCCTGCGGGCGCCAACCCCTGCGGCGAGGCGGGGGGAACGCGCAGCAGTCCCACCTTCCCTCTGTAGCCGCGGCTCAAGGTTACAGCGCAGCCGCGAGGGAGAGGATGACGAACGCTTGTACGTTTTATGGACCAAGGTTCGGATGAGAAGGCCCTTGGTCGCAGTTCCTCCCTCTGTCTCCCAGTGGGATTTTGCCTTTAGTGCAAAGTCCATCACGCTGGAGATGCCACGACGTTTGCTAGGGAGACATTGGTGAGGGCGTCCGTGGTGCGAGAGAGCTGCCTGGCTGATGGTGCTGTGTTCAGGGACAGAACAAAGCCAAGGCACGGGTTAGGTCACTGCCCCGCCATCCGTCTTGGCATGCTCCCTTGCATGGACCAAGGGATAGTATATTCCAGGAACTATTCCGAAGGGGGACTCTGATGTAGGGGAGGAAACCTTAACCCTATAAAGGTCAACTTTATCATGGCACGTGGTCCGTTTTAGTTGTCAGCATAGACATCTCCTGCTCACCTAACGCGCTTAGGTGACCAGAGAAGCTTGAATTTGTGTCCGTGCTATTAAAATGTGCGTGCTTCTGGGGATGATTCCTGGCCCTTGGGCCAAGTGAAACACCGTGCTTTGTGTCCATCCAAACCCTGCTCAGATTTTTCTGGGAGATTAATAGTTGGAGCACCTAAAAAAAAAGGTAGGACACAAATTAAGGGTTTTGTAGCGTTGACCATCAAGGGGTCCACGGTTTGAACCTGGTCCTCACGGTGCTTTAATTGGCAGTGGTTTTGTGCGCTAGTAGGCCCAGGGATGGTAAACCGTGAGGTATCAGGAAACCAGTTACTTGGCGCGAAAGCGATTTTTTAGGTCCTGTGGCCTGTCGATATTGGTGGCTACCACCTGGTAGGTAGGTGGGCTGTGGGGAAAGGTGTTTGTTGTTCATGGGACATCCATCACACTCACATTTGCTGCCCAGACTTCTGGTCTGATGTTACCAACACTTACCAACCACAAGCTGTGCTAAATTAAGCCCTAGGCTTTCTGTGACCCACATAAAATCGTGTTTGTCATCTGAGTTGTGCCTGTAAATCTTTGCACGCTTACAGACTGTTCCTCTGACAAATAATATATTAAATGTTTTTTGGGTGTCCTATACACACAATGCAACTGAAATTCCTGGATTATTTATTTATATTCTCACTCTAAAAGCCATTTTTTCCTTGTTAATGAGACTTTTTCTTTCTTTTTTTTTTTAGAACAAACTAAAAAGAAATCCATGTTTTGTTAGTCAGCATCCTCCTTAGCAATTTTGTTAGAGAAAACAGTCATTTCACATAGGGATTAAAAAAGATTTTCACTTAAGTTTCAGTCCTGCAGAAGGCAGAGGGAACATTTGGAGGGAGCAATACAGAGAAATTTGCACTGGTAAATCAACTCTGTTTAAAAACAGAAGACAAGTCTGCTGAGAACCCTTTCAATACAGTCATTTTGGAGAAAACAGAATGACATTATGAGTGAAAGCCTATGCTTATCTGAGTGTGATAAATTAGAATCAGACCCAACTACATGGTTCTGATTGTTTCCACAGAATGTTTCCAAATAATTAAATATCACACACGTGATGCCAGAATACCATAGACATAATACTTGAAAATCTACTGAGGTGTAGTGTGAATGAACGCATGTGTAATTCTGTTACTTGGTAATTCTAAAGACAGCGAAAGATCATGAAAATTGTAATTTTGAGAAGGATATAATTTCTAAATGAATCTATCCAGATATTGCTAAACCACTCATCTTCATATAGACTAAATCCTTTGAAAATCTGAAATTGTAAAGACATGCTGTATTTTAGCCTTTGTATCCAAAAGATGAAAAAGGCATTTTTTAACTGATTGGAAAGTAAATTCTCCATGACACTCTATGTATACCGACTCTGTAGCTTGAGTGCCAGCACAGACCCGGAATCCACAGTCTTTCGGCTGTGATTACTGTAACTCTGTCGAAAAAGAAGTACTCAAACTTTGCAACTCAAATCTTGGTCTGAACATAGGACGTAGAGGAACAAACTCCCTCCTTCTCCCAGATCAAAATGTGGAAGTGTTCAGAAAGTTATGCACCCTTGAGAAAGAGAAGTATGTAATGAAATCACTTATTTTAATTCCACATTACAGAAAAGCGTTGAAAATATTACGAGCTACAATGGACTCATTTAAAATGTTATCATATGTATGGCAATATAAAAACATTTAAAATAGCTCTATGAAATTCACACAGCTCGTTTCAGAGAAACAAACACGCGCTTTATACTCTGCTTCCTAATAATTTAATTTATTATCTATAAGCGAGAGCTGGTGAATTCAAGTATGCTGTAAGAGTCTCCACACAATCAGTACCCAAAGAAACGGCAGGTACTTTTACAGAGTTCGATGCATGTCAAGACGAAACTTTCTGTATACTACTTTTGATATTCCTAGTCTGCCCTGAGCTACTCATCTCTGCTGCTGGACAGAGATACCTCCTTGCCCTGGCTTTAAACATACTTCTGCTGAAGTGAAAACACCAGTAAAGTGGCCACTGGTATTTCCCCTATCTGTACAGTCAGTTTGAAAGCCAAACTTTCCACAACCTTTTTTTTTTTTTTTTTTTTAACAGCAGAGCTGAATAAGGAATCCTAACTATTAGATGAACCAAGAACTCAAGAGTTTTGTAGCACACGGCTATTACTAACAGGCAAATTACGTATTTTAACTTACCTTTGCAGGTTAGGATAGACAACCCAAATACTTTTGGTAGATGGGAAGATGTGTTGGTCTTACAGGATATGGCGTCAAACATTTTTACCTCTAGGTGGCTTTTAGAATGTATCGTTATTTCCTGTCGTTCAGATGGCAGATATACACTTCAGATTCACTTACTGTAATTCCTCCAAATATTTTGTTTTCCTTGTCTTTCGGTACTTTTTTCTCTTGCCACAGCTGGTGGTAAGCCCCTGCCTGTGACAATTTAGGAATGAATTTGCTCAGCTATGCTAAAGGGCTTCCAGATCTTTTTGTTTTATGTTCTTAACCTCCTTTAGGGTCTGGCTCAATGACTTTGTCATATGTTACAATACACATCACGCTGACTTAAAATTTGTTCCTGGCTCCTGCTTTATGTCCTTTCTTTTGTCATTTTGCAGTCCAGTGCTCTGAAGTTAGCCATTTCTGATTTTAGATCAACACACTAAAAAATAAATGTTCCCTTCCTAGAACCCAGCTTTGAACTGGAGCAGTTTGCTACACGGAGGTTCTCATTTGGGATGGAAGTGGTTAACACTCTGCAGGCGCAGGAACAGTGCTCGCCCCCGTGAGTTCAGCTGGTTCAAACTCTTGGTGAAAATCTAAAGCCAAGAATACTTTTTTCCTTTCCAGCTATTGTTTAGCATTTGCTGTTGACAGTCCTTTCCAGATTAGGAAAAATGCTCTCATTTCTTGGTTTCATTCTACTGACCATACAATTAACCTACTTGGATAGTGTCTGTTTTTGATTAATAACTTCTTATTTTATCACAGGGATGCATAATGTTATTTGTATAATGTTAATATAAACCAAAGATAATTAACTCTCTTTCATAATGATTGTGATCCTTCTTATATAACAGCATTTAGATTTTAAAACATATTTAGATTTTCAGGACTTTTTACAGCACTTAAGAACTCAAATAAAACATGTTCAAACACAGTGAAAACCAGTCAGAAACTAATGACGGTAATAGACCAAACTCCTGCTTTAAGAGGCAGTAGAAAAACTCCATTTTGTTTTTTATTTTTGAAGTATTTTTTCAAAACAAGTTTAAGAACTTTTTTAATTGTTACTAGCATAAATTAAGAAAGAAGCCCTCAAACACATTTTTTTTTATTTCACAATAAAATAGCTGTAGGAAGAGATTCACAGATGGTGTTGGGTACCCATATTCTATGGCATTAAATTTGTAATAATTGACTGCCAAACGGAATGCCTAAATAACTATCAGCTAAATAGATTTCAGTTATGAAGAATGGTATTTTTTTCCTCACAATGCCTTTGCTGCAGAAGGAAACTTGGTACCTCTTGACTTTTATTTACCACATAAAATCTGCATCTTTGAAAACTAGTCTTAAAGTGATTCTGGGGGAAGACGTTGTCAGCAGTGGCCCCGTGTTAATGGCAGCCAGCCTGTGGTAAGACTCGGTATTTTATTATGCTTTTCATGAAAAAAAATCAAAACTAGTGGTCAAACATACTTTTACCAGCTCAACATACAGACTTAAAAATGTCTTCTTTCATAATACAGCATTGGTAGATAATCTTGAAAACACAGTTGTCCAGGCCACATAGAATGAAGCACTTGTAAATGAGTGTTTTGTCATCAAAGGGGGCTCTGAAATTTCTCCTAGTTTCCGAACCAGTTATTTGTGTTCCTTTTAAAAGGAGTTAAGTCATTACTAACAAATTTAAAAGATTTTTTTCACTTATACAGTCAAAGCTGGGCCTGCTACTGGGTAGATGAGGCTAATCATACTGCCAGGGACTAGTTCATGGAGTCTAAGTGGTGGGAACGAAAAGTGGAATTAGTCGGGAGACAGGCACAGAGTCAAAAGAAATGGTGATTTAAGGGACTGCTTCTCCCACCCAAATCATAAATTCTACCTCAGTCACTTTTTCTTGGGATCTCACACTGATGCACTTTTGTGGTGACATTTGAACAACTGTCTAGTACTCAGGGCAATCTATATTCTTACCGTATCATGTATAAAGTGTCATTACAGACACCTCACATACATACACTCTTAGGTGTATCAGGTGTACACTAGAGTGTAATGCATACCCTATATTACTAATAAAAATACAAATTAGTATCATGTACATGCATATTATACTATAGGTCTAACTAAATGAATATGCAGGCTGTGTGCATGTGTGGAATTTAAAAATAAAAAGAGTGATGATGATGCAGAGGAACTGCAAAGTCCATAAGTTCTGAAGAAATCAGAAGATCAGCATCTCGAAACCCCAAAGAACAGAGTCCTGAAAATGATTTTCTGTAAATTGAATGAGACATATAGGCCAGAAGTCACTTCCAGACTGGAGGGAGATTAAATTTGGTTAAAGATATTTAAGTTAAAAGCAAGAGAAGGTGGAAAGAAAGTTGAGGAATGAGAGTCTTAGGATGGAGAATAAAGTAACAGCACAGGAGTTTTGGGGTAACATTTGAGGAAAGCTGAAAAGGGAGATTAGGAGATAACTCTTACAAGCTAAACCTACAGCAGAGAAATCTGTGGATTTTCAGAGGATTTGATAATGGTAGATAAACACGTAGAAAGCAGACAATGAGCTACAAGGATTTCTCACAGCGGTGCTCTGCTACTCCGGGCTCATACACTTGAGGCCAATCAATGTTAATATGAGGGAGTATCATTATTCATACCATGGCTAGAAAGAGAACAAAACCTTGGACCGAAGTAGCCCATTTAGACTTGGAATCAATTAGAGCCGAGGAAATTGTCACCTCAAACCTTGCTAGCCATGTCTAAACTGACCCTGAATTCAAAGCAAAGTTTACATCTCAGGAAAGGATGTTCACACAGGGGAGACGTACATGACTTCTATTGAAATATCGTTTTCCAACTGACTGCCTTGCCCCAATCAAGCCTCTTTTGTAACAAACTTCCTTGGGATTTCAAATGTGTCTTCTCTGAATAACATAGGCAGCTCCAGATCTCTGCCGAGCACGCTAACGAAGGTGGTCCTGCTGCCCCTGCTTGCCTCGCCAACCCTACAGCTGGCTCTTCCATCAGCTTCTTTAAGACCGCCAAAGCGGGACCTGTCATTGTCAGAATGCTTTGCCATTCCCTGAACGTTTCCTAAATTTATTCTTTTTAACTTACTGTGGCTGTGATCACTGAGCACACGGAGAAATGAGGCAAGATGAATATTTTCTTTATAGTGGTAGGAATATTATGCACTAATTTTCTCTTCTGTGTCAGGAGAGTGTGAGTTTTACTCAAAGAGTTCTTTCTGCAACAAAGCCAGTGACGACCACAAAATCTAAATGAGCATCTCTTCTGCATTTCATCGTTTTTTCACATGTTTGAAGTAACCGTTTCTTTTGGCTTTGATTAAGCTCACTGGTGTTCCTGGTGGCCCATGACCGCCTACTTACATCTTCTGGCACTATTCTAAGAGGACAAAGAAGTAACCAGTTCCCACTTCTAACTTTCTGCTTCCCCTGCCCAGCCACCGTGAGACTTCTTCTCTAAAGATCCCAAAGACAGGGGTTATTCTGAAAATAAGGGTATTAATCCTGAAGAAAGTAGCAAGAGAAGGCTGGCATATAATTTTTTTCCCTACTGAGTACCTAGTAGCACATATATTTTTTGTACCATTTGTTTCCTCCCCTAAATCATTCTTGGAAATGAGGATCCACCCCAGTATTTATGGTTAGGTACAGCCGCCTTTACAGATGATAACAATGCCCTGCATGCAGTTATCCAGACAACGGTATGAGGGCTCCTTCCCAGGGACCAAGTGCTCTTCATCTTTGGTGCTTCCAGCTCTTGTGCAGCTTTTGTTTGGAACCTAGATGTCCTCAGACATTTTGGAAGGTCTGAGCAGGTACTTCTTTGATAATTGCATCACCTCGCACAGGGATGGATAATATGCACTGCGTAACTTGCTGCTTCTGTTCCTCTGCAGCTTTCTTCCTACTTTCTGAAGACAGTTGAAATCTTTGTAAAAACACTGTCATCAATGCTGGAGGAATTTATAGTGTCCTATGCCAAGGTAGAATACAGCAGATGCACAGCCTACTCAAGTCATAAATGAGCTTATATGCACTGGAACTGGCCTTCTCTTCTCCAGGCTGAACCACCCCAGCTCTCTCAGCCTGTCCTCACAGGAGAGGTGCTCCAGCCCCCTGATCATCTTCGTGGCCATCTCTGGACCCGCTCAAGCAGGTCTGTGTCCTTCTCATGTTGGGGGCCCCAGAGCTGGACGCAGAACTGCAGGTGGGGTCTCACCCGATGGGAGCAGAGGGACAGAATCCCCTCCCTCCACCTGCTGGTCACGCTGCTGGTGATGCAGCCCAGGGTCCGGTTGGCTTTCTGGGTTGCAAGCACACATCGTGGGCTCATGTCCAGCTTTTTATCCACCAGTATCCCCAAGTCCTTCTCGGCAGGGCTGCTCTCAATCCCTTCATCCCCCCCAGCCTGTATTGATACTTCATTACTGATTTTCTTTTTACTATTCTTCACTTAGTAACTCCCACTTTTTTGGAGTGGGAGTGGCAGCAAGAAAGGCCACTTGTCCTGCGGGATCTTGTTAATGACTCCTAGAAATGCGTGCTCTTACTGGGGAAAAAGTGCTTTACCTATAGTCAATCCTACAGAAATGTAGGGTGAGGTCCCAAGACTGCAATACATATTTTACATAAAACGTCAGGTTGGTCTTTAAATAGCAGTCCCAGAAGCGCAAGGCACTTTATTATCCATTAAGTTACTTAGCATCCACTATATTTTTTTTGAAGTTATTTTCCCCGGAGGAGTTCCTAATATATGGTATTCCAGCACAGAGGAAAAAGACCAAAGTATCTACAGCAAATAATCTTCTGCTAAATTCAATCCTTATAGTTTAGGAAGTGTAGTAAATAGCAGTAGGAGTGCTGAGAGATCCATAGGATACTTCTTTAAATTTAGGATCTGTCCTGGACCTCTGTGCATGCAACATGGCAGAGCTTCTTTGTCTTTTTTATAAGAAGGGGAAATACTTACTTCTTTGTTTTTCCAGAATACTTCTATAGCCAGTATTTTTCTGTGTTGGTTTATTTTGGGCAAGTCTAGATGTAGGCATGTATGAGAGGGGGCCAAGTGGGGAGGTGCTCCTGGAGAGCAGGAGAAGGCAGGCCAGAGGCACTGTACGTGTTTTAGCTGTGCAGAAGCCTACCCTAGAGGATTACTACAAATGAAAGGGTTTGGCACCAGATTATGGACCTTAAAACCAAATGGACATCTTTCTGGTTACTCCTGGGAAAAAAAGAGGTGGGTGGACGGGGGGTTAGTCACATCTCCTCAGCTGTCTGCCAGAAGCAGTTACTCTCTTTACATGCCATATTGAGCTGAAATGAGTCTTCTGCTCTGACTTGCCCGGCTCTCTGCATGGGCTGTCTGATAGGCACCCAGCTCAGGTTTCTCAAAAGGGGAGAAATTCAGTTTCACAAGGTTGGTTCTAAGGCAAAGGTGAGATCAAAATTCTTAGGTTTTCTATGATGAGGCAAACAATCTAACATGAAGAGCAAAATGTGAGGGGCAACGAATTCCGGAAACTAAGAAAATTAGTTATTGATTTCAATGGAGATATGGAGAAGGAACCCTGAGCTTCACAAAATGAATTAAGCAAGGAAGAAAATAAAAGCTTCTTCCAAAAGGAGAAGCTGGAACTTACAAAAATGGCACGCTCAGGGACAGGTTATGGCCTTGAAGTTAATACTGTCAGTGACAGCATCTGGAGAATTTTTTTTTTCCCCCAGTTTCCTGAATTACTATTATCACTTTCTTAACGCTGTTGGCTTTCAGCTGCCCAACTCACCAGTGTGCCTGGGCTTGCTTTAGTCATTAAAGTGCTAAAGTATTACAGCAGATGATACGCAGATACTGTGTTTGAAGGCATCCTCCAAATTACATGAAGTGCAGAGATAAAGTTGCATACCAATACAATATGGATTAATTTTCTGGGTTTTGTTGTTGTTATTGTTAAAAAACATTCATTCTTCAGCAAAATTTCCAAATATGAAAAAAGGGGTTCTGCTTGACTCTCCTGGTGTAATGCGTGGGTCTTTTTATTCAGACCTAGATCAGATTTAGTTGTGCAGTGCACTGCGGTGAAGTTCTCTGAGAACAGATGTAATATTGGAGGGAGACTCTGTGATCGCTCTGACTGCTGTATGGTAGGCAGGTAAGAGCTGCTCTGGAGACCGTTCAGGACATGAGGGACAAAGGGGATTTATAGAAAGGTTTTAACGGAGGTAGCTGAAGGATGCAGCTGGGCTGATGCACAAAGGACAGTATCTCTCTCCCTTTAGGCTGCTACAAAGTCTAGCAAGAGAAGTCTTAAAAATCCCTCCGAAGGGGATGGAGATGGGGTTTGGTCGGTTGGCAGCTATCAGCTCTCTGGAAAAATGTGGCAAGAGCAAGACTCATCTCTAAATTAGGGAGGAAACTTTTGGGAGAAGGAATGATCTAAATGTTGGTGTGCCTACCCATGTAATGATGGCTAAAAGTCAGAGATTTGTAAACTCCCCCCAAAGACCGTGACTGTAAACCTCAGATGACAGGACCAGAAAGCAGGGATGGGACTGCATTGTTACTGCTCAGTCAGCAGATTTCAGCCTACCCTCATTTTAAGTCTTTTCTTTCTAAGCATTGCAGACTGCAGCATCTTCTCTTATCAGGTCACTAATCCATAATGAGAATATTAGTCTGTTTGCCCCAATAGGAGCGATCACCATTTTTTAAAAAGAAAAACAAAGCACTGCAGCAACTATCCTAAATGCTCTCAGCAAAGCGGAGCTGCCGTGCCTACCATGACGTGGAAGCTTTTGTCCGCCGTATTTTTGAATCACGTTGAGGTTGAAATGACTCGATTCAGCAGAGTCCAATTCCTTTCAGGTTCATTTCTTTATGAGGCTACAAGAGGAATAACTTTCAGCTTCCAGCCACCACAGAAGGTGCAGTGTAGTGCATCTGGTTTATGTGCTTTGTGTACACAGCGGCTGCTGATTATATATTATTCACCAACATACTAAGTACAAAGGCGGATAGTTGCCATGTTTGATAGGTTAATTTTAAAGGGGTTTTGTTAGCAAACAAATCTTAGAAATAAAGCAGAAAAATGCCCAAGTTTGATTCCAGCCTCTCCTGCTCTCCCAGGGAGGAGCTGCTTGCCTCTTCAGCAAGAATTCAAATGAATTGAAAATTCCTTTAGAACTGACAGCCCAAGTGTAAGAATGATAAACGGCTTTGGCCTTGATAATTTTTATTAAGCACTAAATGTCACATTTAACCTGCATTACTGAAAGCAATTACCCATGTATCAACAGTCAAGCAGTGCAGAGCTAGACGCCTGAAGCAGCAGCATTATGCTCCATCTGGGAATAAGGATTTTCAATTAGAAGGCAAATAGCTGGAGAGGGGATCAAGTCCTCCAGTGGCTCCCAAAGGAGGTCTATGAGAAGCAAAGTCTTCATATCCAAGTAATCGCAGGCAATGTCAACAGAGCATTCCAAACCATCTGCTGCCAGAGTAGCGTTTACTTTATCAAATCTCAATATTTACAGAACACTGATCAGCTCGTGGGACCAGGATGGCTCACTGCCAGGGTGTTCTGGGAAATTCATTTTAAGGTGTGTTTCAGTAGGCTAATTAATTTACAAGCACCTGTTTCATCACTGGGAGCTGTTAGCACACCAGATGAGCTGCAGCAGGGGAAGGGGACTTTTTATCCCAGCTAAATTGATTTCAATTGATTTTCATTTACTGATGCCACAGTTGTAGTTTAATATGAGCATGGCCTAAAGTCTTTTTGGTTATTAATGTATAAGCCAGTTTAGATAGCATATTATTTACAAATATACTTTGGCTTTAGGAGACCTCTGAGATTTTTTAGGATAAATACAGCACCCACCTTCCTACAGCAAGGTATATTGTACACACCCTATTCCAGTTTGGTTAATTGTGGGGTTTTTTTTCAATTCTGTGCTGTTTAAAAGAGAAAAAAAAAAAAGACAGCTTTTTCTGTTAAAAGATGGGCCTAATTCTGTTGTCGTGTCAATCAGAAAGTGTCTGTGAAGGAAGCATGATGTGTGAACCTCTCTGTACCCAGCACCAGGAATCATGCCACCTAACCTCAGACTGGTCAGTCTGGGCACTGAGGTTCCTGACTTCTGTGTCTCCATTTCCTCCATCAACAAAGAGACTACAATAGCTTCTTACGCTGCTTCGTCACATCACGGAGCCAATTCAGGATTAATTAGGTCATGTTTGAATGTCATTTTGCACATGGAAAGTTCAGGATATTTCTAGTTAAGATGTGACAAGTGGCACAGAGGAGTGATTTGCAAAGTGCAATTAGTAATTTTTCTTTCATAAGTATGGTGCTTGGAATTAGGGCTATTTTCCCTGGCTAGCTGCAGAGCTTCTACAACCTTTGTGTGCTACCCCGGTACATTACAGAGAACAACAGTCTTCTTCAAAGGAAGCTGATTTTTGAACATAGAATATTTTCACAACAAACTACTCAGATCTGAGTGACGGACCAAGGATGAATTGCAAATATTATTTTTCCTAAAACTTTAGAGTGATAGGTTTGAGAAAATAGATCAGGGATTAACTTCAGAAGAACTTGTGTTACCAGGATGAGATTTAAAAGGCTTGGGAAGTCCTGGGACTCTTACGCTGCCTGTGAGGCTTTCACCAGGTCTTTGTGTCCTTCAGTGCTCAAGCCGTAACGTGAGGACATTAGCTGCCCTACCTGCCCCCTTCAGCGTCTTTAAACCGGGCGGGGGGTGACTGTGTTTTGCCATGTGCTATTACAGCGGTTTTCACCTTACTGTTCCAGTATTGGTCGGTTCATCTTGACACTGCAGCAGTAGAAAGAGGGAACAATGATAATATTATCATGGCAATGTCAAGATAACTTAAACCATATTGACTTCCTCTTGACACTCCTCTAGTACAATTATTGTCCTTTTGGATTACTGGCCTAGATCTTCTTTATACCATGGATGTGTGGTGTCTATGTGAGATGGAGGGAAGATATCTCACAGAAGGCAATGTAAATTATCAGGAGAAAGCATAAATAGTTTAGGCAGCTGGAAGTTCAGCTTAAATAGATTTAGACTAGAGATAAAGAATGTAATTTTTTAATTGTGATAATTAGCTACAAGTGGTTTAGTGGATTGTAAGTCTTTAGGTCAAAACTGGGTAGCTCACATATCTTTGCTTGGGCTCAGCAATGAAGGCCCTGATGAAGAAATCCTGTGGCCTACTGCGTGCTGAGGATAGAACAAGTATCAGTTTGCTTTTAACTTCAGGTCCATGGTTGCCCGGTAAATTTTGGGCTACTTCTTCAGGGAACAACAAAAATGATTTAAAAAAACCCCACCCTAATCTCATATTATGTTACATAACAGCCTACACTTGTGAAGGAGTTTGAGTCAGCCTCTACTGAAGGAGTCTTGAAGGTCTACGAGCGGGAAAAAGATTTGGAGCTACTCATCCGGTGAAACAACGGTAATTTTTTGCTTTAAAACTTACTCAACAGTGTTGTGTTTCATGCCTTGGAAAGAGGGAGAAAGAGCTTGAATCTTGTTTGTGCCCTCCTTTCAGGGTAAAATGTTTTTGTTTGGTTAAAATTTACTCCTCCTGTGGTCCTGGTCTGACATACTCCATGTCTTTGGGTTCGGTTTGAGAGAAGAGAGTCTATTATTTCCAGGCTTTGCATTTGTTATCCATTGGCTAGAGGGGTTTTTGTAAAAGAATGGAATGATTTACGTGTGAAGGCGTTAGGAGTTAGCTTGTTTGTATATTGCTGGGGAGGAAAAATAATGGATTGGAAATACTTGCAGAAGGAGGAAAAACTTTCTATGAGTATCTACACCATTCAACCTTATGATTATCCCATAGCCATGACCTCATCCAGTTACTAATGTTAAAAGCAGTGTGCTGGGATTTATTTGTCTGTTTCTTGTCTTTATGTGTAAAGAAATGGGTAGAGAAGAGGTTTTGCTAAGGGGGTTTTTTGTGGCTTTTGTGGTGTGGTTTGTGTTGGTTTTTTTTTTCCTGAGAGGCACATGTCATTGTTTCTCTCATCTCAGAAGCTGTTTGATCACAGTAATACCTGTGTCTGAGGGGTCTCCTTCATATGGAAAATGAAGAAAATTTAATAATGTTGCAAGGCTCGGAGGGGTCTTTAATTTGCGCAGTATCTGAGATAAGGGTAGTTAAGCATGATCATAAATTTGTTGCTTATAGTGTGTTGACCAAGTTCTTGGGTCTATGCAAAACAGAAAATGTGGCATTTCTTGCTTCAAGGAACAACCTTAGTCTAATTCAATTTTTTAAAAAATTGTCTGCATTCTATTCCTGATTTTCAGAGGACATGGTCATCAAAAATTTCAACTTTTCAAGGAGGAAAAAGTAACTGTGTAAAAATGAGAAAGCTGTAGTTTCTCAAGGCAGCTGGGATTTGCTTTGACTTCTCAAATCTGAAAAAATAACTTTGAAGAAGGAATGATTATCAGAACACATTATGAACATATTAAAAAGGTGGTCTGTAGTCCTAAATATAAGGCAGTGGTTGTTATAAAGTCATTGTTGGTTATGCTTAAAAGCATCTTTTTCTTTCCAAATTCTTCCCAATTCAGTGAAAAAGAATTATTTATTCCACAATATTAATTTTTTCCATAATGCAATCAGTACAGTGACAGATATTTTACATTTGAAAGAAATTTTGGTAGTGATGTAGATCAGGCAAATTGAGATGGAGCAAATTCTGACTTTTTAGGATCATTTTGGTATATCTCGGGGCCTCAGAACAAGGTGAAATTATTTTCATTTACAGAGAGAGTTGTATCAGTCATTTAACATGCACATAAATAGCAAGAGAGTAAAACCCTGGACTCTGAAATCAATGGCAAAAAGTTTCACTGGATCTAAGATTTTACTCTGTAAGTAAGTTTTGAGAAAACATGTCAAATTTTCTCCTGCAGTAATTATCCTGAAGTAATTTTTCTGAAGTCTTGCAGAGGGCGCGGTGGACGATGCGGTGAGCCAGCCGGGGCTGCCCCAGCAGTTCCCAGAATGAGGGGGTGGGGGAGAAGGTGGCCCCGATAGCGCCCCTTAGAAGCGGTGCAACTACATAGCAGAAAAGAGACTGGAAATCCTATTTATTCCTAGTACCCTACCACTGCAGTCATGGGTTTGTGCCAGGTATTTTTTGGCGAGCATGCTAACCTGATGATTCCCCTGCGCTGTTAGTTGTGGCGTTTTATGGCTAGGCGTTTGCGTGCACTGGGACGGGTGCTTTATTTGCTAAAGAAACTCAATAAATCTTTGAAATGCTGCGGTTTGTTCCCGCAGCTGCTAGTCAGCTGTGCTCGAAGTCCTGTATGTTTGCTCGGTGTTGCCGTTTGTTGTGGTGGAGGTTTGTTCCTTGCAATGCAGAAAATACAGACCCACTCCTTCAGCCCTGGACTTAGCGTGGCCATTGACTTGGTCCACAGAAGCCACCAAAAAGCTTTCATTTCGACATACAGATGTCTGCACCCTGTGACCTAGAGGCGAAAGGGTCTATATTTAACGTCTAACAGGGTCCGTAATCTCTTCACTGCCCGTGCCCGTTTGTTTATTTCTTTGCATTTACTTCAGCACCCTTTCACAGCCTGCCTTCCACAGTGCTCGCACAAGGGTGGTTCGGCGTACTGCAATTTTATTGCTGGTAGTTCTGTTTTCTTTAATGGGATTTGTTTTACTTTGCAATATTACTTTAAGCTCTGATCTGTTGTAGGATAAAGATGTTATTATGACAGTGTTAGCTTCTCTGCAAATTACGGTGCCTTGAGGATTGCATTTTGAGACTTCATGTAAACACTTTACAGAGCTAATAACATAGATACCATATGTAAAGCTTGAAAAATATTTAAATAGGGCACATTTGAAAGAATAAAATAATCAAAAGGCTTTTTGGGGGATAATGAAGATTACACTGAATTGTTTAAACTCAATGTACAGCTTTTAAAACATAACCCATATACCATCATCCATTTTCCCTTTTCTTCCTGCTTACCTGCAATTTATTTGAACTATTGGAATATGTTTTCAGCAGAATTCCTTTACAGTAATTGACGAGATCTCTGGGATAATGTCTTTGGAACAACAACCTTTCATTTAATGTAACAATCATTAGTCATTGTTGTTAACAGTCTTGACTAGAAGAAAAACATTTGTTGCAAAAAAGAAAACAAGCAAGCTAGCTTGCTGCTTAGGCAGAAATGCCCAACTTTCTGTGGTGGCAGGAACATTGCCTGGATGTTTTGGTTGACTCCAAGTGGGGGTTTTTAATCCCTTTGCAAGCTAAATAGCTTCAAGACTGCAGCTGGTAGTTTGAGTTACAGAGGAACTGCAGCCGTCAAGGGTTACTACTACTGTAATATTTTCAGTGTAAGACTTTCTGTGGAGACTGAAACACAAGCCCAACCTTTGATCAAAATGGAGTATATATTTCATTTTTCTTATAGTACTTGTTCCATAATATAGTTTGAACACTGCCCCTTCCCTTCCTTTCCCCTCCCTTTTCCTCCCCTTCCCTTCCCCTTTCCCTCTTCTCTCCCATCAAACTTTATCTCATTTGATTCCATTGACTTCCCTGGAGTTATATGTGTGCGAGTAAAGCAAGTGTGGTTGTTGTGGTTTGTTTTTTTTTTTTTTTTTTTTTT
>JAVJGG010000058.1:1648171-1733299 GCA_035590195.1 Aviceda cuculoides
CCCCCCTTATTTCTGCAGAATGACTTTCTTTTTAAACACTGGGACTTTTGTTATGTTAATCAGTCAGGGAACATTTCCAATTCAATTTTACCTGAGCGCTGGTCAGCTAGAGTTTCCTTTGTTTGATGTCCCTTGAGCCTTCCCTTGTCTTTTAAACTGTAATTTAGTTGGAGCTGCTGTCAATTTACTCCGTCCATTACATTTACAGTGATATTCCAGACATTGTCTTCTATTCAGTCCTAGAGAAGTTCCTCGACCTAAACAAAATATGCAGGGAAAAATCCTATAGAAATCGGAAAGTACAAGCACAGAACTCCTGTTCGCCTATGTGCAATACATGCATGCAAATAAAATTGTTGCTACCTACGAAGATTATTGTTATTTGGTTTTTAATCTAACAGATCCTTACACTCAAGAGAGCTACCAAATGGTAATTAATTAGTATTTTCAATGAAGTGGACATGTCCCATACAACTAGGCAGCCAGCTTTCTCTCTGCGCTGCCATGCCTCTGTAGTAATGAGATTTTAAACCCTGCTACTTTTTAACTCCACAGAACAGCCCTTAACATTAAGAGGTGGATTTTTTTATCACAGTTACCAGCTGTCATGGAGTTCAACAAATAGAGCAATTTCCTTGCCCTTAGTCCATATCAGCAAGTTCCTAAGGCTTCGGTGTGCCAGGTAGGAAATTGTTGCTTTGAGCAGTTGCTTTCAGTGGGACGAGAAGGGAAAAAGCCCCGGAAAGAGGGTGTTGGAGCTGATTTTAACCATTGAGCTGCCTTGACTGAGGGTGATGGCGATGTCTGTGGTGGCAGAAGGGGAAGGTATTGCCTGCACGAGCTTCCCCGTGTGCCTCTGAAGGCTGTTACCTCGGACTGGAGAGCTCAAAGGTGAAACACGGAAATACTATGCCCTTTCCTGCATCTCCCAAAAAAGAGAACAAAAAAGATGCGGTTAAATGACAGAGAGCAGAACTTCCAGCCCGTGGAAGAGGAGGGCATAAGGACTTTGTGAAGCTTGAAGGAGATGGAATCAGGTGGAAGTGTGGCATAGATCTCCCTCGGCGGCTCTACAGGCGCTGGGGAGAAGCCAAATTGTCTTTTCTACACCGCGCCCCAGCCTGGCCGGGGTAGCTCTTGGAGCACCCCGCTTTGGTGGCGTTGGGTTCCCAGCCCTGGGCAGGGAGCGGGTGCTGTGTTGGCAGCTGGATACTTTGGGACAGATTCCCGAGAGTCCAGAGGCTGGGGGTACGTGTCGTGGCCGGGGCCAAACCCCGCTCCTCTGGCAGAGAGCTCCGGGGAGCTTTGCAATGGCATCGCCTACGTCTTTCTGTCCTTCTGAGCCCAGTCCATCTGGGGGATGAGCGATCCATCCCCAGAAGGCTGCAGGTCCCCATTCGGTAACAAGAGGAGTCTCCCCTTTCAAACAAAAGCAGTCTGCAGTGCCTGGTCAGCCGCAGTTCCTCCAACCTTGAATTTGGTTCTAAAGCTGCAGTAGACCCGGCTTCGTGTCCAGAACGGGCTGGAAGCTGCATTTATCCACTTTGCAGAACAAAAAGAGGTGAAGCAGTTTCAGAAATGGCTCAATGCTTCGGGATATTCTGTTCAGAATCTCTGCTTTTCCCATTTGATTTTATACCTACATCTGTAGGCAGCTTTTCCCCTTGAGGACAGGCTTTGGGAATGTCCCTAGGACAGCCAAATAATGAAGCTGTCAATTTATTCATTTCTCGCTAGTGTGAAGCTTAAAAATAGGAAGTGATCAATAGTTACTGACAGGAGGGATGGAAGAGCAGGAGCTGCCTGCCCTCTGCCAACGGGCTTGACAAGGTGACTGTTCGGGCAGTACGCAGACACTTGTACGGCCCTAACCTTCGTCAGCTCTGCTCGTCGTAATTATCACGGGTCTTCCCCAGCGTTTGCCTTCCATCACTCGCTTAGCACAAACAATTCTCAGATTGTTTTTCCATTACAAATTGTTTTTGGTACCCAGAATTTAAAAGGGCCGAGTTATAGATTTCTTTTTCTGTCCTGTTGGGTTGGTTTTGGTTTTCCTTTTAATTACGATGGGCGATGGTCCGTGCGCTCGGTTTAATTGCATTCAGTCTCAACGACTGGTACACCGATCTTCTGCACGCCCTGCGTGTTGGAGCCCTGGGGGGGGGCTTGCGTTCCGTTCTACGTACCATCAATTAACCTGGTTTTAAAAGCCACCACGGAAGGAGAGCTCGGTTTCTGCAGACCGCGACTCTCCACGCGGGACAGCTGAGGGATTGCGACGCAGCGGCTGAGCAGCGGGTCCCGGGGACACCCTTCGGCCGCGGTGAACTGGGAGGCTCCCAGCGCTCCCAGTCCTTGCGGCAGGGAGTCTGCCAGCTCCGGCGATTCACCCGCTCCCGGGCACGCGTGGGCCAGCTTCCGCAGCCGGGGGAGCCAAAAGCATAACCCCACCCAACCCTGGCTAGCGGGAATTTTGTGACCGACTTCGGCTGAGCCAGGGATTAGCAGCGATTTTTCAGGGAAGCTCGGATCCTGATGGTGTCTGATACTTAACTCTTCGCGGCTGGCTTTCGTTATTGCCTGCGCTTAATGTATTCCTGAAAATTGTTTATTTGCTGATGGCTGCGTTAAACAATAGAGGCTACTTACTTACAGGGAACAGTTACTTATGTGTGGAAAGTAATTGGTTCCGCGCCGAAGAAATGATTTATTTCTATTCCACCATTTATCTGCGCTGTAAAGTGTAGTAATTATTTTATTCCCTTACAGCATAGTTTGTGATATAAATACATGTTGGATGTAAGTGTTTTTTAATGAAACAATTTAAATGTATTTTGTTTGTTGCTTACAAAAACATCAAGAAAGTTTGTGGGGTTTTTTATCTTTCAAAGCTGACAGTACCAGCAAAATTTATGTAGCAAGGAAACGACTGCTACAAAATGCCTAATTATAACAAGAAGGATTACAATTAAACCAGAGTATGGTTATATCTTAAATAATACTGACTTTTCAGCTAGGTGAACTGAGAAATATTATGAGTGCTGCTTATGTACCAAACTCTAAATAAGGGGAATGGACATGCCACAAGGGCCTTAAGTGTTGTTTGCTGTTTAACATGACTGTAAAGAAAGTTGTGTGGATAATGGGTTATATTGATGGGGTGGCCTGTTTAAAAAAAAAATCAGGGGCAAGAAGTCATGTTTTAGGTTAGTAGAGAAGGAAAATCTGTTAGACTTTCTGGAGGAAGAGGAAAGTTATCTCTGGTGAAACAAAAGTTTTAGGGCACCTTGCTGATTTTGGCAGGATGTCTTTTTCTCCCTTTTTAAAAACAATTCAAGTTAGATTTCAGAATGAAGATTGTTTAAAGAAAAAAATGTGTTGAGATGACTTTTCCTTCCAATGGTATATTTGCGGTCGGTTGTTGGATTTGACTCGACCTGATGGCAAAGGCTGTTTAGCAATGACGCCCGCTGGGCTCTCTTGGTAACTAACCCAAGGAGGTTCTGCCGTGCCTCGGTGTCAGAATTCCCTGTCGCCCGCCCTCACGACCGGCTGGGATACGCAGCTACGGCAGCACCGGAGAGGAGGGGGACAGGCTGTGATACAGCCAACAGTCCTTTCTCTATCATTTGTATAATTAACATATTTTAATTAGGGTTATTGCTCTCCTAGCCTTGCTGAGGTGATATTTTCCCAGTATTGCTTTTTCTCACATTCCTTCCAGCCTCCACCTCGGCACTGCTGTCGTTGCCGGCAATGAAGCAAAGCCGGATTTAACTGCAGTCGCGTGTCTGAGTGCATCCCGGAGTCCTGGTCCCTTAAGCATATAGAGATACTCCGGGTAGTATATGAGTATACTGGACAGTTTGCCCTCTGTCTGTGTGCCAGACTTGTATTTGGTGGAGACCACGGTGTTGGGAGAGAAGGGAAAATTTGTATTTATCAAGCGGTGGATCACAGCATAAAACAGGGCTGAGATGCATTTAGGCCCATAAACTCTTGCATCCCTCAATTCATATTTAAGGACAGCCATCCAGACTTATTCACGACATCCTCGGATGTGTTATTACTGCTGTTTTGGTGTCAAATGTTTGGTTTTTGGAAACCAAAAACATTCTAGAAATCATCTGTTTCTTATCATGAGTGCATGGGACTTTTTAGTCTTGCTGTGACTGAATTAAAACAGGACTCCTTCCTGTATGATTTTTCATCACTTGACAAGAGTTTGGAAAACCTGACACAGTTCAGAAAATAAAGAAGTTCCTGTTCCACAGGAACCAAACAAAGCATACAAACCAGCTGAATTTCTACCTAGTGCACATCTAAATGTATTCTCCATCAGAAAATAGCAATTATTGAATACATCATGTACAATGACATCAGGGAGCAAAATGTTCCTCATGCTGCCCAATGGACCATGCTGGAACACCTGTTTCATATCATGAAACCATTTATAATTACTACCACAGAAGTGAGAGCTGAAATGGCATCATTAAATCTAATTCTGTCACTCATGTCTGTGTTGAAAAAAATCCCTAAGGGGGGGGGGAGAAATAAAACATATTAAAAACATTCACTCATTTTCCAGTGTGTTAAGTCTTTGAGCCATAGAAACAAGCAAATATTGATACTACACGTTGTCTTAGAGCTGATAGTTACTTCCATGACTCTACACTGACAAATAGTCATTAAATACCCTTTTTTTTCTCCTGGAAGATGATGAGACAGTGGTCCTTTCAAACAGTCTCACATTGTTCTGTTACCTGCCTTGGGCTCTACCCTTTGTAAAAAGCACGTCTTGTGCTTTTTTAATTGTTTCTATGTCAGTAAGTAGTTTTGAAGCAGTAAGCCTCGTCTGTGCTATTTTTATATTCTTTTGTGCTCTAGGGTACTCAAATGGCCCTTGCAGTAAATATCTACCTTTGCCTATAACTAGATGGGGTTTGTGTCTCAGGCTTTCACGCTGTAGCCTGGCCAAGGGAAGCCACGTACTCGGGAAATCCATGCTTTGCTATTGCATTTTGTCAAGTTTTGGCTTAAGTGCAAACACCGCTGGAAATTCAATATTTGGGGGAAAAAAAAAAAAGCGTCTCTGAGGCAGCTGTAGGCAGCAATGACAGCCGTGCAGCCCCGTGGAGCCGCCTGGTACCTCTGCCCACGCTGAAATGGCAAGGTACGGTCTGAGACGCTCCGTTTGAACACGAGGCCTGGTACAACTGCACTGGGTGTCCAGAAGTTATTTTTGCGTAGGGCACATCATCTTCTCCCTAGTTCAGAAGGAACGAACTCCCCACTGACTGCAAAATATACTTCAAAGTACCTGCCCTGGTTATTCAAGGCTCTCCGTGGGAATTGCCTTTTTCGGTCCTAGAGTGGGCAATTCCTCCCGCCATGACTGCGAGACATCCTACTCTCAATATATTTTAAGTGAGCAGAAGGAGGATGCTTAAGCACAGGCCACGTTTTCATGAGCTGGGACGATGGTGCTTCTTTCCAAACAGTAACAACCATTTCACCACTTCTATCACTGACTGGCAAACTCACTGCTTTCAATGGATTTTGATCCTATTATTTCTGTGAAGAAGGGAATGTACAGATGGTGACACTTCTGTTCCTGTGCATTAAAGAAGTGCTGAAATGCTATAACAGTAAAACCATGTGTTGTACCTTGACCGGTATCAGTCGGCTAAATAACCGATTGGAAGGAGGTGGCACACAGCTATAAAAGGGGTGAATTTGACGTGACTGGAAGAGGGGAGTCAGCAGAAAGTTTCCAAATGGGCGATGGCATCTGGGTTGCAGGCTAAACCCACCGTTCTAGCAAATGCCAGGAAAGCTAGGAAAGAGATTATTAAAGATCAGTGAGAGACTTGGAAGAGAGCTCTAGAATGGTGTCCATGACTGAGCTTTTGAATCTAAAATTACATGGGAAACAGGAGACAAGTGGGCGAGTCCAAAATGAAGACCTTCCATGTTGCCAAAAGGCTAGTGATACTATGGACAGAGGTTACGTCTGAGAGGATTTTGAGTGATAGTTTTGGAGTTCGTTTGGGGGGTTTGTGCAGTATTTACTGTTTACGCTGTTTTATGAGTTTCTGGTTCATACTTGCATGGTTTTCAGTGGTAGCAACCTTGTTCTGATAGTGTGCTGGCCATAGCCTACGTGCCAGAGTAACTAGGACTGTTTGCTGATAAACCCCAATTTACCTCCTAAATTCTTCACTGAATCTTAAAAGGACTAATTGAAACTCTTTCTAATTCTGCTCTTTAGCTGAGAAACAATTATTGCCACCAGTAGCAAAGGTCACATATGCAATTGCCAGATATTTTCTTGCTAGGACAGGTAGTCACCAGTCTTCTTTCCCTTAGAGCCAGTCCTGCTCTGGTGAAACAGAAGGGAAAAAGTGACCAGTCTTACTGCCACCAAGGAACGCACATTAAGAGCTAAATTTTCTCTCGTCACTGTCCTGTAGTCTTCTAAAGCTCCGCCGCTGGCTCAGCTAGCTTGTGGCAGCGCACGGTCCCAGTACGGTCAGAGCAGTACTGGGACAGGTACAGGCAGCCACGTGCTGGTGTACGTGAACCAGTTCCAGGTTCAAAGCGGTGCAGACGTTTTAGTAGCTTTGCCTGGACCAGCATGGCTATGCTGCCTCTGGACTGGTGTGTGTGGTCGTGGCTTGCTGGCACAGAGGAGTCACGTTTTAGTTCGGCTCAGGACCATGCGTTTGAAACCATCGCCCTTGAGGCTCCATGGAATGCACCAGGGTTCCCCTCGCAGACCAGCCTCCTAGCATGAGAATTTGATTATTTTGGGGTGAAATTAAACTGCCAGATGCATTCTGGGAGGTGACCTAATGCGCTCTGACCACCGGTAGGCATGTTGCTTCTGGGAACAGAGCAGAGCCAGTCTGGAATAAACCCAGCCGAAGAGTGCAGACTCCGGGTCCCCTGCACCAGCTCCTTCCCCTTGCAAACCTTCACCCACTGGGCCGCTGTCTGCTAAATAATCACAGTTTATATGATCAGCAGGCCAAGGGGCAGCACGTGGGTTCCTTCTGTAAAGGTGTCGCTCGGTTTATTTAGTAAAGTACTACCTTGGCTACACCAACACTGTTGCAGTTCAGCTGCCTATTGTGTTTTCTAGAGCTCTATTTGGTACAAAATAGATGAGCTTTTTATGGTTGTATGCATATGTGTATATATGTGTGTATATACGTGTACAAACAGACACAAACCTACTGTTTGGATGTTTTCTAACATAAGGTAATGTACTAGATTTTTAATCAGAGCATCCCTTTGTCATAATGTAAAACTAATTGGGGTGTTGTGTGCTGGAGGTCAAAGTTGTTATAATAAAACATCCATCCTGGAGCTTTTTAGAGGAACCTGTTTAAAAAGGTTAAAGTGGGTAATTATCACAACCCTAATTTACAACTACTTGGCAATAAGAGTTGCTTTTCAATGAACCATTTATTCATGATCTGCTGCTTCACACTGCAGGATTCTTCTTGACTAGGTTAGAAAATGTAATTAATAAATGATAGGATTATTTATGGTTCACGGTGCCAGATTGGGAACTACAATGATACACAGAATGAGCTAAAAATTATTCTTACAAGCAGCATCTTGGTTTTTAATCCATGGATTGGATTGTCACATTACTTGATATGGTGTGATGAACTCCTGATGTTATTCATAGGACAGTATTTTGTTCGTCATCCTAGCTGCTCTGTGTGCCAATAAAAATGGACATGCTCCTTTGAGAACAGAGTTAATGAACACTGACATGTTAATCTTGCTTTAGTTGAGGTAGGGTGGCATTTGTGTGCGTAGTTTGACTATATTAGTGATTATCTCAAGCTCCTGGTGGAAACTGGAAGATGGTTATATTGCATAAGTATAAACTGATCCACTTCAAGAATTTAGTCTAGTAATACTAGGTATGGAAACATGCCTGCTAAATACAGACAGGCTTTCTCAATCTCAAGTTATGAAAACATGCTAAAATGGGATGATATCAGTTCTAATGTATTTATTCAGGGGCAAAGTACCTGGTCATGTGTAACTGAAGTTGAAATTTTGCTATGACCTTCAAAACTTGTAGAATCCAGGCCTAAGAGGAAAAGCATCCTGAGTGATAACATTTTATGTTATTATTGTTACTAATTATTGCTTGGATAAGAAGTTTTCACAAAGAGAAAAATACTTTATACACTGATTTCTACACAGTCCTCTAGAAAACCAGCATCAAATCTAAATCTGAGGCACACTGGCTGTCTGCCATGCATTCTACTGATAACATACCGGAGCTAATCAATGAAAATCTGGGCTTTAGCAATAAGTTGAAATGTACTGTGGACCAATCCAGTTTCCAGTTTATTCTCAGTTCAGATCCCTTTAAAATGCTTTCCTATAGGGATTAGGAGTTCCAACAGTGATTTGATTCTAAAATATATCTGTGCATGTAGTTGATACTTCCAGAAGTGACCTACTAAGAGAATTAAAAAATGCCTCTAAGTTTGATGTCGATTTCAATCCCATGGCTTTAGAATTTCAAATGGTGAATAACACTGGACGTGAGAATAATGGGTGAAGCCCGGGGGATTTACAGAATCACAAGGGGGTTGAGGTTGGAGGGCACCTCTGGAGGTCATCCAGTCCAACCCCTGCTCAAACGGGGTCGGCTACAGCAGGTTGCCCAGGACGACATCCCGATGGGTTTTGAATGTCTCCAAAGATGGATATTCCACATCCTCTCTGGGCAACCTCTTCCAGGGCAAATTAAATACGGATTAAATTGTTGTAACAACATTTAGTTTTAAGTATGGGTACACTTAGGCTTCTCTGTGTCTGCATTTGCATACAGATGCATATGTAAAATATTGGGATTTCATTTTTGTTCTCAGACAGATCAATTTATGGCAGTGTTACTGGGTTATAGTTCTAAACACTAGTTTAGGCTCAGTTACTGTTTCCTCTGTTGGAAGCAATGGTGCCTGCCTTCACTTCTAAGTTTCCTCTGATTTTGTTTTAGATTAAATGTACAATTTGAAATGCAAAATGGATGCTTGAATTTATGCACAAATATATATCAGAAAGTTTCAAAAAGATTGTAGAAGTTTCAAAAATGAAGGTGAAATAATGACATTTGATGAAATGAGGAAAATATCTTGCTTTTTTTCTTTAAGCTCTGAAAGTTTTGCAAAATGGAAACACAGGATGCTTTGTTCAGTTTCCTCAAGAGGCTATCCCTCTTTATCTACTGTCTTTTCTATGTAGCAAACATACAGATGAATGGGTAAAAAGGCTCCAGCTTTTGCAAATACCACTCTTGGAGTCTGCAGGCTATGTGAACTTTGTCATGGCATATTCGCCTTTGTCCCAGGGTTCTTGCATTTTTTGTCATCTGGGAGGATATCCCCTTCTGCTTCTGTGATACGGGATGTTACGTGGAGAACCAGCTGTTCTTCAGTCTGCTCCAATGTCTGCAAGGAGTCTGACTCCAGGTATGGCTCAGGAGGGAAAAAGTGTTAGTATGTTCCCCAGCCACATACCTTTATACTGCCTTTTTCTGCGCGTGTATGAACAAGAATCTTCGAGATGTATAAATCCATCCCATTCAAAGCCCCAGGCACTGGAAGTGATAAAAAGCCTGTTTATTATATTGCCCTAAACCTATGGCAGTCCTGCTGGTCTGCAGCTTCTACAGCAAGTTGTCCTCTTTATGAGAGGAATGTACACGTTAAAAGATTATTGCTGTGGAAAACAAAAAGCTTCCCCTCCCAAACATCAAAAGGGAATATCCGGACAACCTGTGAAGACACATCCTAGACTTCTAGCCTTTTTGTCACTTTGCTGTTAGTATTTCCTATGGTTTCTTTCCTTGTAAAACTGTAGTGTTTTCAACATTCACCAAAACTCTCTCATGTGCCGCTGTTAGAGCTCCTTTGCTGTTTTTGTAATGCTTCAAGCATTCATAGTTATGGGGAAAACTTACATTTTCTTCTTGCCTGTACCTGTTTTTCTTTCTTTTGGTCTTTCTTTTGCATTGACCCAGTTTATGAGAAATAGAGAACTAATCCGAACGCCTTTGAATTAGCTCTTCTGGATACATACATAGTTCTCTTTTTCCCTGCTAGAAAGAACTAGAAAGACTATTGTTCTTCCAAACCTATCTTCCCAGATTGCAAAGAGGAGTGATAGGAAGATACCAAAGAGGAAAGTTGTGATTATTTTTAACTTGTAAATATTTGGGGTAGGAGAAGCCCCTATATTCCAAAAAGCAGAGACAGCATATGAGGGGAAGTGTTTCGTCTACTTTTCCAAACAAAATCAGATGAAGTGTTTGTCTTTCTTCAGATATCTTCTATTTTTTCCTACATTTCATAAAGAGGAAGGTGAAGATCCTATAGAAAATGTGAAGATGTTTGTTATATTTTGCATAGGAATTGTCAAATTAATATTCCTGAGCTGAGCTTTGTTTGAATGACATTCAGCCAATATGTGGTCTGTGAAGAACAGTGGCATTTTTGCTGCTTGGTTAAATGTACAATTCAATTCACCCTTTTTTGGTTTGGTTTTTTTTTGCTATTTCTTGGTGATTGACAGTGGGTCAAAAACCGTAGACATTCAACAATTTCTGCCTCAGTATTGTGTTCTCTTATGTGTCCTTTTCCTCCAAGGTTTTAAATCATTCTGCTTCATTCACCCGAAGTAAAATCCCTTTATGTGCAGTTACAGGAGGTCCCTTGCTATCCTTACCTTGCTTCCAGCATTTCTACATAAACACCTGAGGAACTTTTTTCTTTGTGACCTTATTTCTGTCAGGATGTTTTTCTTTTTTAGCTCCATTTTCTTATTTCTAATTTAGTTTGCCTCAGCTCAGCTTGCCTAGTCCCCTGCGTGGCTGCATGAGGAAGAGGTAGTCTAATGTTATTTTTAGTGGTGGATGAATAGTCTTCTACTTTTAATCAGACAGTTTTCATGTTCCATTTCAGGAGTGGCCTAATGCATCCTCTCATAAATACATGAATTCCTCCTGCCTCATCCCTGTACACACACACCTGCATAAGTGTCGATTTAGGCAAGTCACGTGGCCTAAAATTTCTAAAGAGGTTTAGATAATTTAAACCAGCCTATTCTTTGCAAATTGCAGGGCATTCGTCCCCCGGTAGATCAGTGCAGTGATCAGAATCGCTAGTCACCCCTGAAAACTGGGCCAGGAGATGCCATTTCTGGAGCAGAAGGGAGGGCGGAGGTGCCGCGCTCCGGCCTGGGCTCTGGGAGGCGCTGGGGCTGTTGGGCTCGGATTGCTGTTTGGGCCGTCGCACGCCCCTTTGTACGATAAGGGGCAAAGCAGACGGAGGAGCGCAGGCGCAGCTGCCTCCTGTACCGGGGGTGGTTGGAAGGGCACCTCGAACCGCTCCCCACCACCTGCGCCCAGACTCCTGCTAAATCACCCTGGAAGCCGCGACGCGGGCGTCGGTGACGCATCGGCAGCTTTGCCGCCTCCGGCTGCGCCGCGGACAGGAGTAGCCTCGCTTACGAGGTGGTGCGGACTTGAGGCATTCATGAGGCAGCTCATGGTGTGATTTTCAGTCTTCCTGGATGATTAAGCCTTTCTTTTTGCTGTTCTCAGTAACCCAGCTCTTCTCTGCTTTCCTTTCCTTGACATTATGCAGTTCAGCCTCTTTTGATCTTAAATATAGTCATTTCTCAAGCTATTGTATCAGCTGCGAGTCTTTTATTCTTCCTACAAGTATGTTGTGGCACATCATCTGCAGAGGGCTCTATCTCTAGAGATACTCTGTAAACCCATTTTGCTATGCATATGCACGATCCCTGCCTGAGAGCAACGTGCCATCTCTTCGCCGCGTGGCACGGGAGATGATAGGACTTTGCTTCCCAACCTGGGTGAGTGACAGAACTTCGGCACGATGAGTTGGCCGTGCCTCTTGTGAGCAATCTGACCACCCCAAATAGACTTGCAGTACCATGGCGTCATGTATTGTCTCCGTCTCTCCCTCTCTTTCTCACCTAATCATCCGTAGAATGAGGACACACAATAGCGTGTTTGTGTATCATTTGGGGTCAGCAACCAAGTCACCTGCGAATTACACAGGTCAACAGAAATGGAGGTTAAGATTTGGTCCACGTGCATTCTTCCCGTGTCATCAGAGATTACAGACAAAACAAACATAGGGATACGCCATAGGCATTTATTAAATGTCACTAGAATTGCTTTGTTGTGGGGAGAATAAGAAGAGGAGGAATTGTATCTCTGAATGCAAAGCTTATTTACTCCAATCCTAAGTCATCAGAGGGGCCATTTTAATTGACGTAAACCAACTTGGCTCAGCATAAACATGCCACAGTATAAAACTGTCAGGTCCTGGTACTTTGCAAGCATAGGGAATGTTGGGTTATCAGGGGAAAAATGATAAATTCTCCTTAGTAATGCTCCTAAAGCTTTTGAGTGGACTTCGGGAGTGCGCACACACGGATGTTGATTCTTTTCTGCCTTTCCCTGATATTTATCCCTTCCCTGTTATTTTCCCCTGTATTTTCTTCTGCTCTTCTGAGTAGACCATTAACGTGTAACCTGTGTTCCCCAGTTCCAGGCAGCAGGATCCATGCTTCCAGGACTCCACAAGTTGCCAGCATGTTTGCGCATCCATTCCCACCAGCGGCTTCCCTAGGTGCTGCCCGTAGTCTATTTTCTGGAATATTTTCTTTGTTTCTAGGAGATTCTTTTGCTTGATGGTTAGGTTTCCAGCAAGGTATCAGCTATTTTATCAGGAGTGGGAACTGAGGAAACACAGGGTCATAGCTTAGCTCAAAGTTTTCTGATTTCGTTCAGCATATAAAATAAGGTAGACAGTGTAGTTCTGGAAAGAAAAGAAATGAGGAGTATTAATATGTTGAAATGACCTGAGAAATGGCTTATGGGTTTGGAAACATCTTATTTTTTTCCCAACTATGTCAGTTAGGCTAATAAATGATATTATCTCTCCCTACAAACGCTGCCATTTGAAGTACTTAGAGATGAGTGAACGGAGAGTTAGAAACAAGTTAAGAAGCACCAAAGATATGATGAAGTAATGAAGGCATCCTAGCTGTAACTGCAACCTGCTGCGACAGATAATTAGTTTGAATACTGGCAAGATATAAAGCAGCTTTGAAAAAAGTGGTGGTGAGAATACCGGCAACGAAGGCAGAGCAAAAACCAAACATAACCACTAAGGCTGGAGAAGGGTCAGAAAGGAAAAGTGCTATTGAATATTTGAAATTGAGGAGGGGAACACCTGGAGTTAACAAATACAGCAAAATATCAGCAACAGAAGAAAGTATTAAATTATGTAACTTTGCCATCTACACCCTAATCAAAACAGAGAGCATCTTGGATCTGCTTCTCATGACATCAAATTCTGCTTTGTTGAGAAAATAAGTGAGGCAGTGCAATAGGTTTGGTTTTTCTTTTCCAATTTCTGTAACACACTAAAGAAATTACCCACTGTATCCTGCAACAAATAAGCTATTACACATTTTCGCTTCATCTTATTGTGTATGATTTCACTGTTTACAGTGTGCCATATTTGTTTTCAATGCGCTTGAGCATTTTCAGTACAGTTTTCGGGTGTGAAGAGAATAGACTCCGTGTAAGAATCTGGTCTGCTCTTAGCCTCTTAGCTCGAATCTACCGTTCTAGATCTTCAGAGATTCTGGAATCCACTTTCTTTATTAAGAGAAAGAAATAAAACAATTCTCAGTTAAATTCTGACACAGACAGACAGTGTTCCATCGCAGAAACAGTTGACTAAGATTCTCAGGGAAGTTTGCTGAAGCCCTCATCCACGGGCGTTGCAAACTTACCTTTTATTTAGCCCCAAAATCTCTCATTTAAATTCCCACCAAACACAAGGAAGAAGCAGTCTAACTAGTTTGGAATTAATTTTATTAATACCTTTAACTCTCCTACCTCTACCCACATCCTTTCAAAACAATTTTTAGACTCTCTTAATAGAAACATATTGAGAGATTTGTCATAAATACTGTACTGATTATTATTACTATGAACAATCTGTTCATTGCATTACTGGTATTTGAAATGGAAAGACCAATTAGACCTGTTAACCCATCTTTTTGTCAGTAAGTTGATTGGGAATTACTGAAGCGTAACAATTCTAAGTGGCTTTTCATGTGAATGCCAAGCTAAAATGGATATTCAGAGATGCATTAAGCATTTTTACCCGGCACTGCATTCTTCATTTAAAGATCTACATGTTAATTTGCAGAAGTGCAACATAAACATGGCTCAGGCTTCTGTGCATCCTTTTTCCAATATTTGTACACATGTAAGTTGGATAGTAAAATTGTAGACCAAATGTTGTGAGTAAGGACTAGGAGTACAGTTAACATGGATTACTTGGACATAATACTTAGAGTGATACATCTGGCAGGTATCGTAAGACTGACTGAAGGATTTGACTACAACAGTTACAGACAAAAATTGTTAGTTGAGACTAATATCTGAGTGCATTTAACAGAGGAAATTTTGTAAAAGATCAAGACAGCATTTCTTATGCTGAAGCTTTATTTCAGAAAATGGCTTATCCAAGCAGATAGGAGTTCAGAAAATGGCAGTCAGTGAAAGAAAACCATGCTCGTTACCCACGGGAATGGCACTACAGATGACCAGCAAACAGGATATCTAGAAAAGAGTATGTTTCTTTTACTTTATGACATAATCTCGTCAATAAGTAATTGACACTGTTAGAAATTATTTGGTAAGGAAATATACAGAGGTGGCTGAAAAATTCTGACAAAATACTTCTTTGGAATTTGCTGTTCTTTTGAGATCAAACCACTCCTTTGAGATAGCTGGAAAGAGAGGGCAGGTTCCTGGAAAGATGGGAACTGCAGAGCCCTGCCGCCTCCCCAGCCTGAGCTTCCTAGGTATGAGGCTGGGAGACAAATTTCTAGAAGGTCTGTCCCACAGCTTGTGGTATCCATTTACTTTCATTAAGAATCACTAAAATGTGTAATCTTATTCTGAATCAAAATAAAACCACAGCTCCCTAACAAAAGCTGTCAGTCAATTGGAAGGATGTATTCCCGTGCAATTCTGCTTTTGTCGTTCTTTTTAAAATGGAATTACACTGAAACATGTCTACTTGCACAGAGTCCCTCGCCAGCCCACCGATCGTACTTCTCTGTGCCAGCCTGGGTCGGGCAATGCGGTGGTACTGGGTGTCGGGCACACGGGCAGCAGCAGAAGTGCAGGTTAGCAGCACGTTTACGTGCTGCTTTAAGAAAGTTGAGAGAGAACTCACCATTGTCACTGGTGTGCTTTTCTTCTCTCCCCGGGGCGTAAAGTGTATTCCCTTGATCCTTGACTTGTTCAGAGGTGATTTGCCAAAAGAGGTCTTTCCCTCCGTCTGAGAAGAGCCAGCTCCCTTGCTGCAGTAGAGATGAATAAAAAGAACATCATGTATTAAGCTGAAGAACTGAACCAGGAGTTACAGAAATAAATGAATCTCCTTCTCTGGTAGCCCTCAGGCACCTGGCTGTTTGCTGTGTAGGCATACAGAACATCTCAAAGGAAAACAAGTTCGTATACTGACCACTTAGCTATCGCTAAGACTTTCTGCAGATTTCAGGAAGGAATCCTGTTCAGGAAAACACGTTCTTCTTTTGGCGTCATCCCTGGACAAAAGCCCTAGGGACCAGTTAGGCTTCCTGGGTACCCTGAATGCTGAAAACCTTGGTCTCCGAGAGGGCAACAAGGAAGTTGAGATGTTGAGTCTGGGAATACCTTGCCAGGAGATCCCAGGGTTGGTCTGTGTTAAGTTAATCACCCAATCCGATTTTGGCAGCCTCAGGCAGCGAGAAGAAGGGCAGCCAGAAGTTTACCCCAGACCGAGAATGGTAAAGGTACCCTAAATTAAAATGGAGACGTTACATTATTCACAAGTCTTAACTGGAAGCCACCTCAGTGTAGTGTGTGTGAACAGGCGTAGCTAACTGGTAACGCGTACACCCAAGAGGAAAGGATGTTTTCTAATTTCAAAGGCAAGACCTCCCCATCCCTCTCTTGACGGCAGTCGCGGGCGGACAAGTCTGGGTGGGTGGGAGCGCAGCCTGGGAAGAGCCGGAGAGCCTTTGTGCTCCTCAGCACCGCCGTTCCCGGCAGAATCTGCTCCTCCGGACGTATTCTGGGAGTGAAACTGGGGGAGGCTTTCCAGCAAACTGCGCTGGGGCTGGCTGCCCTCCGGGGCTGGGTTTGGTAAGGAAAGGGGGAGGCAGCTTGGGGCAGCAACGCACTCGGCCTCCTCGGTGAAACCCGCCCGCGCGCCTCAGCCGAGCCCGCCGGCCGCCCGGCCCGCCGCGAGCGTACCTGCGTGTGTCTGTCCGCGCTCCCGTCTGTCCGTTCGGGGGCTGTTTTTCTTCTTTCTGGCAGAATCGTGTCCACAAACAAATTGCCTTTACTTTTTTTACTTCTTTCAGTTACCCAGCCAGAATTTTAAAAAAAAGTTTTCTGTGCAAAATCCTTGACAAACTCTTACTATTTTTCATATATATGCGAAGATTGCACAAACAGATTTTTAGATATATTTACATGTATGTATATAACACCGAGCTATCGTGACATGGAATACCATTTTCTGAGGTGGCAAAATCAGACCGGCCAAGCGATTCTTGCAGAAATCTGTGATTCAGCTAAGTTTCTGAGATACGCTGAATACAAATTTGTGAAGCAGATGTTTGTAAGGTACCCCTAAGGTCTGCTCGTGAACAGAGAAGATGTTTTAGGAGACATTTTGGTGAAATTTTAAGGTGAAATTTGGTGAAATTTTAAGACAGTTGCTTTGCAATAATATAGGGAAACAAAACAAATTCAGCCTTAATTGTAGCAGTAATAGACCTGTGCATGAACGCATTTTATAATATGTCTCTTCCTAAGCTACACAGATCAGAATTTAGAACGTAAGCCCACCTGCAAACTTTAGGAGAGAGAAAAATGAATGAGAAAAATGAATCAACTGCAATGAACAAGGGCAGCTAAAATATGCTTTAAGTTAAAACTTTGTATTTCTCCTAGAACTGAACTCCAGTCTTACACTAAGAGTCTAAAATATTTATTTGGATTCAGGCCAACATTTCCGTGTCTTCAGTGTAAATAAGACATCTCTATGGCAAGTTTGAAGTCAAATGGCTGTATACAAAATGGCAGCAGCACTAATTAAGCCTATATTTTTCTAACCCCTTGGGATTCTGTGTCTATTATTCACATGTTCAGAATGGTTCCTGTTTCGCTGGGGATTCGTCGTGGCAGTCCTGTTCCCCACTTTTACTTTGGCTGTAAAGTCAAATACTTAATAGGTGTTAGTGGAGCTGAAGAGGAGCACAGAAGGCGCTGAACAGGATGATCATTTGTTACCCTTTATCAGACCAAGTTTTTTGTCTCGCCCGGTAAAAGCATACTGAGTTTTAGTCCCTGCTGGCATGTTCGGAGCGCAGGTGCCGAGTGATTGCTCGCCGTGACTCGCCTGACTTTGGTGTGGCTTCTGCTCACGTGCAAGTTTGCAAGTGTAGGTGTGGAACTGAACATACGTTGAAAATAGATGTCGAGCTGAAATACTGATCCTCACTGGGTACGTGGTTGTTTTGCCTAGTCACATCATTTACAAGACACTTTAATTACTGTTGTTTCCCAGCTTGGATTTTCTTTTAATGAATATTTGTGACATTCGTTTCTCTGAACATATTTAAAAACACAGTATTGTCATGAATTGTCTACCATTTTTAAACATGTTCTTTTATAATGGTTAATTTAAAAAATTCATTATTACTTCACCTCTTGAAAATGCTGGGTCTCTTCATTTACCATTTATCTGTGATTCTTAGACCTCTCAGCAGCACATATATTATTTGGATTCAGATTTTTTATGCAGTAGGTCAGCATAAAAGCACTATGGTATGTTCAGCCATCTTGGCATTGTCATTTGAGGTTTTTTTAATTAAAAGTCTGCCTTGGAGTATGTCAAGTGCTCCTGTATTTTTGCCATTCTTCTTATCTCTATGGCAACAAAAATATTTCAACATTTACATGGGCATCATATTCTTTGCTAATGTACTATCTGAACTGTTTGTATGCTGAGAAGGGGAACAGCAGAGATTGGCTTCTGCAGGCTGGGATGCAGGAGTTGTCAAGACAACCAAGAGGCCTAAGGATGTCCTTACTAGTAGCATTAAATTGAGGCTTTAAATTAATTCACCCTCATGTGTTTTTGTAGCTTATGCTGTTAATTGAAATAATAGGAATGACCTTCCCTGTACATTCAGAGCACCTGTCCTATTAAAATTGCATGTGCTATTTACTTAAGTACACTCATCTATCAGACAAATCTAGCGTGAAATAGGGGAAAATGGAAGACACTTATATTGTACTGCTATGTATTGACTCGTAGTAATAGGAGAAGCAGCTTTTCTTGTGTCAAGCGAGATAGTTGTGATGAACATTTTATTCTGAAACTTCATTTATTTCTGCTTCCCACTCAAGAGCCTTAAGTCTGCATAACTCCAGACACTACAATTTATTCTACACTGTAGAATCTAATTGAAATGAGTAGTTAAAATTGTTTTTGTGGCTGTAATATATTTGAAGAAGCCGAGTATCGTGTTTTTGTATATGCAAGAGACTGTCTCTTCCTTCTCCGCAAAAAAAAAAAACCTCAGAAACCCCAAACAGTAGGAAGCTGTTAGTTTTTGTTCAAATCATAATCTTGCACTGACTTAATTTGTGAAGTTACTTTTAATCCCTTTTTAAAAATAATTGTATACAGGAGCTGGTTGAACTTTTTATGCCCAATCTTCTTGGTTCGCACAGCCATGTGCGAGGCCACACATGGTTATATCTACATTTGTTTTCCTTCTCAAAAGAAAACACAAGCTGCAAACAGCTGTTTTGCTGAAATTCACTAGTTTCATTTTGATGCTTATATGTATGTCAAATATTCAATCATTTTTAAACTGGGCAATGATGGGCAAGTTCTTAAAGGACTGAAAGGATTTCGTCCTTCTCTGCGACTAGTTTAAAACACAACTCTCCACCTTGTATCCTGGAAAACTTTTCATCTCAGAGGGAAACACACTTCTAGTTGCCATTGCTTTTATGCTGTCAGGTGGATCATAAAGCTATAGAAAATTTGGGAATATTTGATTTTCCCAGTAGTATATTAACTGATGCACAAAACCATGTAATTATACTGATGTACACAAGCTGAGAGTCTAACCAGTGAGCTAATGAACCCTTGAAGCACCTTCGCTGGGCAAAAACCTGTTAATCTTTCTTCATAGATTAGGAAACGGAGAGGAAGGATTTACGTGTTACTTCAGGATTGCTCAGAATGCTGATACCAAAATGGGGATTCCAAGTTTCTCGGGGACTCCTTGCTGCGACGACTGGAGCGCGTCTCTGAGGAGCCGTGACGTGCCTGGCGCCGTCCTACCGCGCTGCCCGCGGAAACCCGGGCGCAAGCCACGAACAGAGCAGTACCGAAACCGGTGTGAACAAACAAATGAATACCACAGCGCGAACTGGAAACGCTGGAAATTTGCTTCTGCCTCTGCGAAGGGGCGGATTAGGGGGAGAGGGCAGGAGGCTCCACATCAGCGCCGCGGCTGCAGCCGGTTTACTGTAGGCACGGTAATGCTCGTTCCCACTGGTATTTGAAACATCTGCGAGTGCTCAGGACAACTGAAAATCAGGCCATTTAATTCCAGGTGCTTTAAGTATAGGTTAAGGGTCTTAAATTTAGGTATGCAGGTTTGAATGTTTTGGATCAAACCTCTCCCTCAGCCTGCGATCAACAGTGCTATATAGAGAAGATATTGCAGAGTAAGATACAATCAGATCAGAATTATTTGTAAAAATAAGCCTGTAACATAATACATCAGCATTAAGATGACTTTAAAATACAGTTCTTAGAGCATAGCTGCATACAACACACGTTTTACTAAACTTAAACTGCCAAATCCATGGCTAATGACAGCGGGTCTACAGCTAAAAGCAAAGCATTACTCTCTGCTGCGTGCAGATTAAAAATACCCACGTGTCCCAATCCCAGCTTCTGTTTATGCACTACAGTACTGTAGGTAACACCATCGTGCTTTGCCAAGCTGTACAACTGGAGGCGTAAGGCCCTGGGCCACAGCAGCTCACCAGTGTTCCCAGCACCCCCGGGTATTTCACTGACACTCGGGGCCTCCGCTCGCTGTCTCTCTCTTGGGGGTTTTGCAGGGAGCTGGAAGGTTGCTCCCTTGTTGCTGCGTCACATGCCTGTGCGGAACAGAAGGATTCTGAAATAGGATTGTGGAGGATAGTTTGGTCGAATGAAAATCACCCACCTGCTTTCTGGACAGCCTAGAAAAGAGCAGGGGTCCACTACACCTGTGTTGGGCGCACGCACGTGCTACCAGTATCAAAGGGCTGCAGGGGACAGCATGAGTGACCTGAACCCGTAATGTCACTTTTGCTCTTTTGGAAATTTAAAGGGATCTTAAAAGAGGATAAAAGTGGGCTTTAAGATTGATGGAAAGGAGGGGCTATGCTACAGCGGCACTGAGACAAGTGCGAATTGAACCGTTACCGCTTTCCTTCTCTTAAGAAACTGGCAGAGAAATAGAGGCAGAACAGCCTCCACAGCACCTCTAGGGCTGGCATCAGGCTGGTGAGAGTCCCAGAATTTGTAGGAGACTGTACTTTTAGAGGTGGATGCCTTCGCACATCCTCTCAATCTCAGGTTCGGGAGATGGAGACCGGTAGCAGGAGAGTCTCACTGGAGGTGCTCCCTAACCACAGCCTTCTTAAGGGTAAAGAGTATCTCACTGATTTCCACGAGAAATTATCTCGGTGTCTCTCCTGGGGGCATGAGACTTTCCAGCCATTGCAGTAGTACAGCGGAGACTGACAGGGACCAAAAGCCAAGCGCAGAAGAGCAGATGGTCTGTCATAGTAGGTCAGGCATTTCGGGTGGCAGCCGAATGACGGGATCTGCAAAGTCGTGTGGAAGTTCCTCACAGCAGGAAGAAAAACCCGCTGGGCTGAACCAAACTCCTCCACGGCTCCGGGGCATCTGGATTCATTTTTCCATTTTGGACCTATATCCAGGTTTCCTGCAGGTGGAACTTGCCTACGCAACAGTCAGCACATGCAAATCAGTATGGAATATAAATTTGTATATATGGATCTAGACTAGCACAACCTGACTGTGTCTCAGCCATCTGTTAAAATAAAATACAATACCATTTTCTTAATTTAGCCTCAGACATAGTGTGTCCTTAAAGAGCTCTCTAGTACCTCCTGAAACTTCTTAACGGTGAGTCCTGAAATGTTGGTCCAGTCCCAGCTCCAGATAAACGGCTTACGGACTGTTACATGATTCCCAGGTATTTATACCTAAATCTTGTAGCCAGTATATATAATCTCCCTTTTTTCCTCCTATCTTCCCCACCTGTAGTTTTGCTCCCTGTTTTTAGGGCCTGGATATGGCACGGCAGAGTTCCCTTATTAAAGCAGCTTGCCAATGTTTTCTGTCTTCAGCACCGTGGGATATTTCATTGACACTCAGGATCTCCTTCGATATTCTCTCTCTGTCTCTCTTGACATTTTTGCAAGGAGGGAGAAAGAGGCTGGGGGAAGGTGCATATAATGCTTCCACTGCTGAGCAGTATGAATTATATCTGCTGGAGTAATAGTGTGAAGTGGCAGGGATCCGTTTTGATGAATCTCATGCTGATTTGTAGCCCCAATTCTAGCTGTAGGTAACACTGAACACCTGTTTGGAGTACTAGAGAGACAGAATACAGCTCTGTACAGTAAATATGCTGTGTACTGTAGCTGTTTGTTTATTGTCACATGGTAATTAATTTGCAATTATATTTCGAAGCATACCAGAAGAGAAGTGCACTATAATTCCTACCACCCAGAAAGAGGCTCAGCGGTGACACTTGTTAGACTCCGAGCTGGCTGATTCCCTCTTTTCTCATCACTGATTGCTTTTTTCTTTTGTCTCAGCACAAAACAGAAGGTTACAAAAGAGACTTCTGTAAAGATTCGTGCTAATGGGTCTGCGCTGGTGTAGAACAGTATGTCTTAAAACCACACACACATATAGATGAAAGAGGTGGTGTGAAGATCTATATGATTTTCTCTCTGCCATCCCTTGCCAAGCCACAGCGTTCGCAGTGTTCCACCGCAGAAGGAAAGTTTGTGAGCCCCAGTCTTCATCTCCCACCTGCGAAATCCTTGTCTTTTCATCCAAACACCTCCTTTGCTGCTGTTTAGACCATTCGGAAATATCTGTGAAGAGATTTCTTTTTATTATTCGTCATCCTATCTGCCTCTGACTCAGGTGATACCTCCTATGAAGACCAAGCTCCTGCCCTCAGTCTTTAAAATCCTCGTTAGCCCAACATTGTTTTTAAATGACTCTTGTGTTGTATTGCACCATTCCACAGTAAGCTCTCTATCAACTATTCCTTTCAGCAACCTCTCCATACTTTCTTCCCGTGTCTCATGTACCTGGAAGCCTGGCTTTACAAAAGCGGACCCCAAAATTGGGTTTCTTCTAGCACACTTCAAACAGAGGAGCCAGAAGCTCCTGTTTGCCTTCAGTACCATAGTAACACTGCAAGAAAACAGATGTTGCTGTATTAGATACTGCAGCAGGTGTTTTCAGCGCAATTTTACAACCTGATGTTTGGTTCCTCTGGTACAGTTTTTAGAAGTAGCTTCCCACTAGATTCACAGCGAGTTGATTGTTTCTTCCTTGCCTTTTCCTAAGAGTGATCTCAGGGCCGTGCTTGACACTGACACATCCAGAACCCCAGGATCTGTCTTTATTTCTTTCCTCCCATGTTTTTTGATTAGGCTTGCAATTTTGGTCTTTCTTCTCTTTCATCCCTTTATTAGTATTTCCAGTTTTGATGAATTAGTCTCAAGATATTTTAAAGATATGTATATATGGTTAAATTAAAAAACTAAATTTGAAAGCAGATCCTTATTGTTTCACTAAAGCTTAAATGTACGATCCCATTATTCTGTTTCTGTTGTGACTGTCCTATGGTTGCACAAAACTATGTGTTTTCCACGGTGCACATTGAGGTTTACTTTGTAGCTGAGAATAAGGATCTTAAACTCGTAGAGGCTGACTTGTTTTATACAAATTTGTGTCAACTGCAAATATGTGGAACATATAAACAAAAATCCTTGACAGTAAGATAAGAAATAAATCAATATGCCTCAAAGGGAGTGCTAACTTAATTTGCAATTATGTCAAGTAAGGAAGGAAAAGAGAAAAATACTGGCTTCCTCTGAAAATCTTCCCAAATACGACATTTCTTTGACATTTTCACATGTACTGAAAAGTTACTCCTGAGGAATTCATTTCCATTGCTCTCACTTGGTGTCCAACAGTGACTGATATAAATATTTTATTAGGCAAACCTGCAGGTTTCTGAAGATTATATGTCTTATCAAGTTGACCCTTATAATTATGTTGTCTTCTGTAACTGTGGGATCTCTTTTAATTTTGCAGTCTTTTTGTAAATATTGAACCATAAAAAAATATACAATCACAAGCAAAAGCTGACTGTGAGCAAGAAAAGGTGTAAACAGGTCTCCTCGTCTTGCTTGGGAAGGTTCTGGTTCTGCTTGTTGCTGCAGCGACGATGCCTTAATTATAAGCTGGTAACTGGTCACAGTGCAGTGTGTCCCTAACTTGTTAAAAATCTGTTTTCCCAGACTTTTTTTCTTTGTTTGTTTCTCTTTTAAAGTATCCACCGTGGATGACTTACACACACACACCCCGGCCACCCTGCCCCCTGCTCTTCTTTCCTGGAAAATGGGAATTAATGGGGAAATGTTCCAGCCGCTCAGTGTAACGCACGGTGAACTCAGTGAGGGTTTGCAGTTCTGTCAAACTGAGATGGAGGTAGTGTGTAGAGAAGAAAATGTTCCTGGGTTTTCATTTGATACAGGAATCCTTCACACAGTATTTTCCTGGAGATTAGCTTTCCTTTACATAATTCTGTGGCCTTCTGTTGCAATTATGAAACCATTGCTTCTGTTATTTTCTGCCTCTGCTTTCTGCAGTTATTTACTTAGGGAGGACTCTGACCCTTCTGTTCTGGGCAGGAGCAGAATCCACGCAGACCAGCTGTGGAAGAAGAGACTGGGAGGCCCTGTGCAGATACATACGTGCCTTTGTACCATCAGTGTGGTGCCCCAGTGTGTCCCAGTGCATCAGTTCATAAAGAAGGAGATGAGCTAAAATACTGACCCAGCTACTTAATGCAGATGGGGGGTTTGGCCCACATTCGTCCCACTGAAATTTAGTGCTGAGGTGACATCGAACCTTATCCGTGGGCCTTCTCCAGAAGGAAACAGGTGACCTGGTTACCTGGACATCAGCAAGGTTTTTGCCTCAGTCTTCTCCGGCGAGTGCTCCCGCCACCCCTCCCAGGGCGATAGCGAGCGGTGGCCTGCGCCGTTCCCTCTGTTTGCGGCTCAGCACCTTCACTCTCCGACAGAACTGCTCAGTTGGTGTCTTCGTTACACAGTAGTGCTCAGGTACTCCAAAATCCTCGGCGTTTGGGAACCCCTGGTGGTTTATGTTGGGTTTTTTGTTTTTTGTTTTTTGTGTTTTTTTGTCGTTTCTAATACTTCTAGATATCCTGTAATCCACAAAAGGAACTAAAATGCTAAATGAACAAGAAGTGCTTTTATGCTGTGCTTTCTTTTTTTCAGCTCAAAATATCTGAAATACTGTGAGTTTTGTGTGACTACCAGTTTGTTCTTGTGGTATGAAACAGAGTGCATGCTTTTTGTGCCTTGGGGTCTGAGGGGTGTGAGTGAGCTAAAATAATGTTGGGGGAATAGAACAGACTGATAGGAGCCAAGTCTAGTGCAGTTTTATTGGCAGTAGTTTATAGAGTAAATTATCCCTAGAACATGTTCTGATTTGTCGTGGAGAAAACTTACTGAAATCATTCCAAAAAAAGGGCTACGGCGAGAGCTAACAATTGAGCAGCGAAGAAAACTAGGGTTCTGCTTTTGAGCTGGCTCCTTGGTCTTCTTTTATTTAATTGTGAGCATCCCTACGGAACTGCTTATTAGCTGGAAACTCTGATTTACTCCCACCCAGCAGCTTTTCCGTTTTGACCTTGTGCAATTGCATTCGGTGCCCTCTGCACAGCCCCTCTACAATTAAATGTCTCTGCTGGGGACCAGGGTTTCCTACCCAGCGCCGGTGCAGGTAAGCGCAGCGCTGCCAGGAGCCACCGGCAGCCTGCGGGGCCAAGAGGTTGTCCTGCAACTCCGGGCTGCGGCCAAGAGTCCGGAGATGCTGACGCTGCTGCCGGTAAAGCTACCTCTGTGCTCCTCCATTCAAACAAGGTCCGTTCGCTTTAACTGAGATTGTATGAGCTACTGGAAGTTAGTTTCTACGGAGCTCTGATTGCTAGCGGCAAGGCGCGAGGTGGTAAAACAGCATTTCTTATGTTTAGAGTTCCGAGAAGTATGGGTTATACACTAGAAACTGATTTAAAGCCCACAAACGCTGAAGCGGCGCGTTTCACCGAAGGCCTCTCAAAGTCCTCGCGGAGAGCGAGCCGCCTGCCCGCGTACGGCGCGCGGAACTCCTGGGAGACGGAGGGAGGGAGGCAGAAACGGGGCGCAAAGACGCAGACGGCAGCTGGTACCTCAGGGGTTCAGTTTGTTGCTCCCCCTGCAACCCTAAAACGGCAACGGCGTCGGCGAAAGAGCTGCCCTGAGGCTCCTGTCGAAAGACTGGGACTCTCTTAACTTCCTAAATGTCCTCACCGCATAGCTCATTGCACGGGCGGGGAGGACTTGGCGGATAAGCGTTATAACTTGTGTTGACAGAAAGCGGTTTCGTAGCGTGAGGGTGGTAAATTTTGACAGCACTAATTGAAATCTGTGGTGGTTTTTTCCAAATGTTGTGAAGCTCCCTCACTTTCTAGAAGAGCCCGTGAAGTTGCGCGCGTAAGAGCTGACAAGCTGTTTCGGTGATAACAGTGGCCGTGATGATTACAGCGGGCTTTGTAGTTACCTGAGGTTACAGAAAAGTGTGCTTTTTTTTTTTTTACTTGGATAGTAGTTTCTTGTAATATCCTGTAACACACAATGGAGAAACGCCCTACCAAAATTTGTAGTCTTATAGAGCAAACTAGATCTATACTGTCAAAAAATGACCTAAGTAACTGCTGTTTTCACTGTTCTCATTTTGTGTACTGAAGAAGATGGGGATCGTGTAGGCTGTATCCTAATGCTGCCTGTGTTGCAGTGAAAGGAGGCCCGCTTTAAATAAACACTGAATCCAATCTCAGTCAGCCCTATATCTCTCAATTGCAATTTATTTTTCTTTAAATATGCAGAATGAAATTCGGGGCTTTTCATTTCTTGAAGAGATGAACAACTGGAGCACTATGACACATTTATATAATGCTTAATTTCAGAAGCAAGGAAATCAGACAAATGGATATATTGAGCCCAGAATTTAGATCAGGGTTCAGCTGCTGAGCTTAATGCAGTATATTAGCCTTTTAAATGATGTTCCTTTTTTGATGTAGTCTCTGTCACCATTACACTCCTCTCCCATTGATGTTCTTCATCAGGTATCAGTGATGTGTTCTCACTTAGCTGTGGGGGAGGGTGAAGCTAATTAGATTGATGTTGATGATAATAAAACATATCCCTCGCAACTTTTTTCTGTGTGTGTGGGAAAAGGTAGATTGGTAACAGCTCCCTTTCCTCATGGCAAAACTCCGACAAGGTAAATGTTAGCTGCAGGAATTCAGTGTGGTGAAGACGGGAAGAAATGGGAAAACTACAGCCCCATGTTACCAGCCCTCCACTGGGGTGCAGTAAGGAGTATTAGACAGTATTCTGTGACACTGAACAAGGTCTATATGGTTACACAGAGCTAAAGTTGTGTATGTTGCAGCATATGAGAAAAGGAGTTTTTGCAACTTCTCCCCATCTAAAGATGGCCTTTTTCTCCCAGATTGTTTTGCATGTACAGAACCATTTCATTTTGATATTTGCCAAACCTGAATTTTGTGAGACTGAAAAACTCTAAAAATTAAATGTTTTAGTTCAATTGCAACACAATACTTCCTTCAGGCTGATTTTTTTTTTTCTTCCTTTAATCAAGTTCACATTTCCCATTTGAATCGGACAAGTTGAAAACAGACTTTATAGGTTTTGTTGCTGTTCAGCCAGTGAACTAAATACTGAATGATTACTACGCCATTATTCTTTCTCCATGCTGATATCTTCTGACTGTACGTGAATGGCTTTCCACATGTGTCTTTACGAAGAGTCTAGAACAGCTCTTAGTCCCAGTGCACACCAGTTTTATCCACAGAGGTCTCGGGAAAGTCCGTAAGCAGGTAATTAACTTCAAAGAGAGGAGCAGACACCCTCAGAGGAGAGCAGACATCCACATCATCTAGTCTGGGTCCCTCATTAAGGTGGGATTTGGAATTGTTGCTTTTAGGAACCTTAGTTCCCTTAGATGCCAGAAAGAGCCAGGCGTCCTCCGAGGGTGCTGAGCAGCCACACTGCCTGCTCGGAGGGAAACTGGGTGAGCGTCTCGGGTGAGAAAGTAGGTCCAGATGCTGGAAGGTGAAAAACACCTTGCATGTGTTGCTGACACAAGGGCACACAGCTCACTGTCCTGCAGCGTCCAACGGAGCTGTGTGGTCAGGAAGATGTACAGCACCCTTTGCTAGAGGTGTTTTGTCCTTGCAGTGTACTGCGGTAGTGAAATCTAGTAAAATAAATCAGTAAAATAAAAAATCTAGTAAAAAAAATTTCACTTACAGTAAAATATTTTCTTTTTGCAGTCTTTTAGGAGTTGAAAAATACTGAGTTTATGAAAGCTCATTTGACGTACAACAAAATCTATCTATTCCTCCAAGAAATTTCTGTTTCTTCATCAGCTGTCCTTTCATAAGAGTTTCTCCCATTGGCTAATGTTTGCAAAGTGCTTTGAAGATGAAAGCATTAAGTGCCTGGTGTTATTACAACTATTATAGAGCATACTGTAGGTATGCAGAATGGAAGTATTCATGGAAAGTAGCTATTTCACATACTCACACTGAAATAACTCGGGCCATGTTTATCCCTGGTGTAAATTCAGTGAGGCCGGTAGAAATCTATCAGTGTTGAACCTGCTCCCTTTTGTTTTTATCTGTAACACAATTCATATCAAATCAAGTTAAGGACACACTAGGACCTATTTCCATAAAAACATGTTTGTCTGCAAAACCACTGAAACACCCCAAGAGTCAGTTTTCAGTGTCATCCATACCGCCCCCCAAGTGCTTTCATCATTCAAAAGCTTGCCATTAAAGAAAACCTCCTTTATTTTCAGTTTGTTGCACTGGAGGAAATGTTTGAAAGCTGTCATCTCCCATAGCAAGGCACTACAACATTGACTTTCAAAGAGCATGAGTCATTTTTAAAAGTGGGCCTTAGACTTGTAAGTTACTCAACTGCTCTTCAAGATCGTGTCCTTTCCAGTAATATGAAATAGCTGTGCACCTTTGGATATCGTAATGAAAGCTTTATACATCACTACCCGGTAGTTACTTGAAGGGTGAATAAAATGGTGAAATAAGAGACTAGGGAAAGCAAGAGGGATCGCTGGAGGAGCAGAAAAAATATGTATTTTTATATAGATTTCACCACTTGACATAAAATCATAGAATAATTTAAGTTGGAAGTCATCTGGTTCAACCCCTCACGCAGAGCAGGGCAGACAGAATACAGCGCATTCCTTTTTAAACAAAAATTCTATTCTAAAGCTCTAGGAAGATTAATTGTGCAAAACCAGCTAGGTCTCTTGCCCCCAACTCCAGCAGCCCCTCCCGCCCTCCCAGGGGCTTAAGCAGGTGAAATATCTTGCTCGTGGCTGTGCAGAACCCTTGTGGGTACTTCGTGCTGGGGAGAGGATTCTGTGCTGCAGGATTCCTGCCTGCACCTCACGAATGCGGTAGAAGTTTGTCTTTTCTAGTAAGACTGCAACCAAGATCCCACCCCGGCGTGAGGCAAACACAGCGCTCGGAATGAGCCAAACCTTTAAAAAAATCTTCTGAGCTTTTAGGAAGGGCAGGGAATTAATTTATGACTCAGTGACACTAGCAATTCCAGTTACTCATAAACCAAAGATAAGGGAAACTCTACATCCATTTCCCTGTGTTAAATCTTGTTCAACAAAGCCTTCCAAGCACAATAACAACTAGCCTAAAAAACTAATTCTGGACTGCTTAAATTGTACTTTTGTTAGCTGGAAGCGCTTAAAAGCGGGTACCAGCCTCATTCATAGTGTGATGCATAGAGGTGCCCGTGTTTGTTCTACAGCCCTGGACCTTTCTCACCTTTACAGCAAAGCTATCATGCGGTTTCCCGGCTGTTCAGGCAAAATTGCGTTTGCCACCTTGAGGATGATACTCCACCTTTCCCTGAGCAGGAGCAGCCATCCCTACATCCCTAAATCTGCAGCGCGGGTCAGCCAGGGCTGGCGGCATTAAGGAGGTGAACGCACCCACTGACTGCCAGAATTAACGTAGCGCTGAAGTTATGTGAAGAACATGAAACCAGTGACATGCATTTAAAACAAAACCTTTTAAAGTGTTTAGGCTCCAAGAAGAATTAGAATCTTAGACGCAAATGACCTGGAGGAATCCGAACAAGTTTCCAGAACGTTTGCTAAAGCAGAGAGTTGCATGCAGAATGTTTGCAAAATTTGGAGGTGATGGGGTTAAAGGGAGGGATGCAATCTAATTATGAAAAGACTTGGGCCATTTAAAACAATAGCTTTGCAGTTACTGAATTCACGGTAATTAAATCACAGGGTTGCTTCCTTAGGCTTTAAGGATTGGCAATGGAGTTCTCGTAATCCTCTCCTGACCTTCTCAGGGCATCAGGACTGCGGTTTATTGACATGTAATTAGATCAGGATGTCACTACATCAATGTCAGTGTAAACATCACTAAGTAAGTAGCTGATCCTTACAAGATCAGCAACCTAATCTCCTCTGGGATGCCAACCGGCTTTGTTAACACTTAGGCTTAGGATTGTATCTGTTCTCTTAATACCGGGCTCCCAACAACTGTGGGAGCTTTGACATCCCAAGTCAACCAGCATCGGAAGTTAAACTAGTTGTATCGATGTCCTGGCAATTGCAATACCTTGTCTGCTAATAGATTTTATTGATTGCAAAACAAACAAATAATGAAATCTTGCTGGCAGCACTTTTTGCGAGGCGGGGCGGGGGGGACGGGGACGGGCTTGGACTTCTACTTTATGTTTTTAAGCTGATTGATTGTGAGTCACCTACTGCATAGGTAACTGAAATTACTAGCTTTTAAAGACACTTGTATAGTAGCTGATTTCTTACAAGCCTTATTCATGGCTTTAAAAATCTGCAATTGCAGTTGAAAGAAATCTTATACAATAACATGTTAAAAGATTAATCATAAATCGTATTTTAAATTGCCAGCAATACAATCAAAGGAAATTGTTTTACGGGGTGGAGGTTTGAAATAAAGGTTCTACTCCTAAAAACATTTTTAAAGGAGAAAAATACCTATAAATTTATTTTATGTTGAGGGAAGAGAAAAGATATCTTAACTGGGATCACTTCCGCTCATCTGATTTGTTGACAAACTGTAAATCTAGTTCTACAGTCAAAAGATTGTCAGCCTTTCTTAGACTGATTTTTCATAACACTTTTCAGCAAACCCGTGTACAGTTAATGTCTGGTAATAGTCTGTCTTTTCTTAGTTAGCTTTCAAATGCACTTCAGAAGCACTGGGCTTCATCAGCACGGTTTGAAAAACACAGGTTCTTTTTCTTATTTGAACAAAACTTCCATTGACTCTAATGGAAATTAAGAAGTTGAGATTTTACCACAGGTTTTTCTAAAAGATTACAACGTAGCTGTGAAGCAAAGGAGTAAAGGTGTTAATGTTAAGGTCTGAAGGTCTAAACCCCTGCCTGTACTGAATCGCGAACAAAACTTCTGTTAGCTACCATGGTATATTATCAGGTGTATGGGACTATCTTCTGGGGGGGGGAGCAGGACGTGTCGAGTCAAACATTGTCATTCTGTGTGAAATTCACCACCCTAAATACGTGTACGTGTTTAGACACAGTTACGTAAAATGAGGAAGAGCATAAGCATCTAAAGAGCAGTAATTCCAAAAATCAGTGTGCTGAGCTGATATCTATTTTAGGTAGCCACTAGGAAATATGATTTGGTTTCAGGTGTGTACCAGGAAGGCTAAAAACCAGGTACTTCCAAAGCTTTACGAATATTTAAAGCTTATAAATAACCCAGAAAGATGCCAGCAGTATTTGGAACCTACACAAACGTTAGCCCTTGCCTCTGGATTTATTTGTTGCGTCTCAGCACCTGGTAGTTCGTGAGCAATGAATACGAGTGGGCCCTGTTCTGTCATTTCTCTAAGCTAGTGCACACCTTTAAAAAAGAGGAAAAAAAAAAAAAAAAAAAGGAAAAAAGCCCAAACCTTGCGAGCTTTTGCGTGGGGAGGTGTGCCCCTGTGGGGATCTACTGTATTGTGTCCGCGGGGGTGAAGCTGCAGAGCTGCTCCTTGTGTCCTTTGTGCTCAAGGGCTCGGGCTCGTCGTTTGTCAGGCGTTTGTTTATTTCGACCTGCGTACATATCGGGAAAACTTAGAGGAGGGAAGTTACCTGGAACTAATCCAGAGGATGTGCATGGTAGAACGCTCATTGGTGAATCCAGTCAAAATGACTTGAGAATTTCATGCGTAAGACTATTTTTAAATTCTTTTCCCTGAGAGCTAAAAGGTTTAATAGATTAAAACAAAAAATATTTCCCACTCTTGAAACCAGACATCTGAATTAAAATTGATATAAATTCATTTTAAGCTAACAAAGCTGTTAAGTGTTTAAAAGCTGCTATCACTGGAAATCAGGAAAAAAAAAGCCTGAATACAAAGTTAGAAGTAATTGCCTTTTTCTGCCTTTGGTCTCAGTCAAACTGAATCTTTCTCACAAGCAGGGATGTAGGGAAGTTGTGAATGGTCTTGATGGAAGGTGAAAAGTTGAAACTTGGTAACACCTACAAGGGTATACTGCAATGGAGAAAGTTGGGGCCTTCCCTAACCTCCTAAAAGAGGAGTTCTGGGGTAATTTATTCATGGCTGCCCGCTGCACCTGGATGATTGCCATATAAACACACCAGTAATCATGTTAAAAACCAGATTAATAGACAAGGGTAACCCATTTCAGACATGCAAAGAACTTGTCTTTCAAGCGCGACTTTTAAATTTTATCCAAGTTTAGAAATTATTTATTGACACGTGACAAATACACTGTTTATCCTCTGTTTAAGTGCGTGTTTAAAAAACTGTTTCCTTTTGCAGGTAACACTCAAGTTTAATGGGGTCTTTCAGAGAGAGAGCTTATTGTATCGGAGGTTAGGCAGAGGTTTGGGTCATTTGGTGGAAGAAAGCAAAGGTTTTCATGGTTTCCACAGCTGCTAATCCTTTAAACATTACTTCAGGAAAAAAAAGTTCATTAAAAAATGTCCACTTTTTCTGCTTTAGAAACAAACACAATACTGCAGACATATCAGTCCCTTCTCTATTTGTCTAAGTAAACCAGCTTATGTGAATAAGGGAAGCTGAACAAGACCTCTTCCAAAAACACTCCACCAGTCAAAGCTGGAAAGGTCATATTGTTTGAAAATGACTAATGATTAGTTTATAGTTCCTTTAATACACAGGTTCCATAACAATGGAATTAATCTTTAGAGGAAAAACATTAGAAGGTAGTTTACTCCCAAGGGAGCCGTGCTGGGGTTTTGTACTAATAGTTCTGATGAGCACTCATCAGGACAGACAGCAAAACCCCAGGACGTCTCATTGTTTAATCAGTTCGGGTAATATCAAGTTGATTAATCAGCTGCGTTTCCTTCTGACAGAAGCCGTTCGTGTTTGCAGCGGCGGTAGCGCTCCTCACTCTGCGCGTCGCTGATGGCGGTGAACTCCCGGGAGCTCCGGTCTCCGACGCTGGGCAGAAAAAGCAATGTTTCACTAAGCTTTTCTTATCTTTTCCTTCTCTTTGAGGTTTTGGGGTTTTTTTTTTTTTTTTTTCTTGTTTTGGGGTGTATTTCGCTTGAACGGAAAAATGCTTCGGAGTGAAACGCCAGAAGCGCTTTGTCGGTGTGTTGCGACTAATGCTGGCGTCTCCATCGTGGACTGGGAGATTTAGGGATCTCGGGAAAGCCGGACTTTCCCCTTGACTTCCTCAGGGACAGGATTTCACTCCTTAAGTCTGTCAGCCTCTCTGATAAAGACTGTTTTGAACAGGACTACGGGTGTGAGGTAGAATTAAGGAGGACGCGCCAGCCTTCTCCTTTTCCCAGGCCCGCCCAGCAGGCCCAGTTGCCGGGGGCCGGCGCGGGGCGGTCGGGCTGCAGGCCAAAGCAGGGGCCCTGCCGCCTGGGCTCCCGGGCAGGGTCCCCTCGCCACGGCCCTCCCTTCTGGGGGCCACCCTGCTCGGCAGGGACGGGCTCGCCCACGCGCAGCCGATGCAGCGTGCTGGGATTTCTGCGCTTTCGTGTTTAGGGCCGGGGGCGTGCGGGCGAGGCGGGTGCGGAGGCTGCCCCGTGGATGAGCCGTTGCGTACCTGGAAAGCTGTTCCGAAACTGGGCTTCGAGGGCTGAACTCGGTGCAGAGGGAAGGTGTTCTGGTAAATCTGTCTTTTAAGCATGACAGCGGTTGTGCTTTAGTCGTAAGAAAAGCGGTATAGAGGAGCGTCGTTTGAAGTCCGTACAGTTTATGAATGCGTAACTTGGAGATGGAGATGGAACTTGGTGGGCTGTGATAAATTCCTACGTGGTACAGCCATCCATGAGTCAAATTCCTGAGCTTAATATGATGCAATGAGCCTGAAACTGCGAAGAAGAGAATTCCATTTTTTAATTTTCGGTGAGCTAAATTCAATAAAATACAAGAAGATATGCTGCGGTTACATATAGCTGGAGCGTTGCAGTGGATCAAAAGAATACTTTTTTAAAGTGAAAACTATTTAAAACTATTTTATCAATTTTGATTTATGCCATTTGTTCTGAGAGCATGAAAATGTTCATTTATCCATTTTGCAAACAGGAAAGAAAATGATTAAATGGCAATAACGATCAGTGAGATTCTATACAGCCATTTACTATTACTGCCAAATAATGCACTCTAATGTCTAAAGTGTCCTTTGGTGACAGCTTCGAAGCAGATCACTGGTGCTTGCTAGCATTAAAGTGCTTCCTTTTTAACATAATTTATTGTACATTTTACATGCCTATACTAGGACATCGTGCTTTCTTTTTTGCTGTGTATCAGGTGAAGAGTTAAAGGAGAGGGCAAATGAGCAATATAAGTACTGCCAGACCTTAGGCATTTGGGTTTGGAGTTCTTTGAAAGGGAGGATTTGAGAAATATGCAAACTATAAATGGAACTTTGTGTAGTCTAGAAAAAAGAAGCTTATATTATTGGATGTCATCATCTTCTGTCCTCTCCATTTGCCTGTCTCTATATGTGTCTTCTTTTGTCTAATTGCACAATAATCATAAAGCGATAATGTTTGCAACTTGTAATTCTTATGAACAAATGCATGTGCATTAGTATGTGCTATTATCCCATTAGAGATGGGAAGAGAAACATACCTTTGAATTTCAAAAACCTTCAACATCAATGCATTAAATTGGAATCAGTCATTTAATGGACAGAGATGGGAGAAGAAAGGATATCTCTTTTTTATGTGTTCTCTTCTTTTTCTTTCTTTAAAAATTACTGAAATAGAATACTGTGAGAAAAGTCAAGTCATCAGTGAGCATTTAAGAACATCTCTGGGTAAAACTTGAAAGCATCAGTTGCTGCAGAGGTGGAATTTCCACAGACTTCAGGTTCTGGCTCCTTGTTAAATTTCTGAGGTAATTAACTAGCTTAACCAGCTACCTCAAATCCTGACAGACATGAAGATCATTTAATCCTTCCGAGAAAGAAAAATTTATTTATTTGCTTGGTGTGCTTGTTTCAACTGATCAGTAACCACTGAAGCCACAGTAGGCAGAACTTCAGGGTAGATGGGGGAGTTTCACTTTTCCCAGGGTTAATTTGGCCCAATTTTCTCCTGTTTTGCTCTTTTTTACCAACTGATGTTGTAGTCTGATGTTTGGTTGCTACGTTCCATCAGATTAGCCTTGAGCGTGCAGTCATTTCAGCATAAATGCAGATCCTGCGTGGACGAGAACGTGCACTGAAAGCGAGTGGGTCTTCCAGTCCCATGAGATCTCCGCTTTGTCTCCAGAGCTGTGCAGTTGCAGAACTGGGACTTCGGCTTACAAAATGTTCCGAAATCCTGCAGATAAGGTGCATGTGGGAAGTGCCTGTGAAACAGAGGGATGAGGAGAAATTGAGGCTTACATACAAACTGTGTCTGTGTTGACATCCAATCTGATTCATCCTCTTCTGGTCAAAAAAGCAAAATAGGTAACATCGGACACCAGTCTACCATTTTCCAGTTTAACTTGCCGGACAACACTTAAACTCAATGGTTTACTTCAGATACACCTCTAACATAATCCTACACTTCTTTTGGTATTGAGAAACAAATATTAGGCCCTATTGTTGTATGCGCATTGTATGAACTGGTGGGGAGTGACTGCCTATTATTCAGATGTTCTTAAAAATCCGCCCTTAGCACAAGTGTTTATTTCCACCCAGAAAGAGGGAAGGTCCTGCACATAAAGCTTGCCCCATGGAGTCACAGTGTGTATAAAGTAAGATGAATGCAAAAAAATAGTGATGATGCAGAGAGTTGTTACTTATTTATGTTCCATAAGCAATATGCACATCCCCCGCAAGGGGAAAATCCGTGAAAGGAAAATGGTACCGATGGAGCAGTACAAATCGTGAATAGCTGATTCATAAAAAGTTCTCCCTGTGCTTTAGAGGGATTTGCTAGGAACATTTTTACCTCCCTTCTGTGCATGAAGAGGTACCCTGATGACCGCAGAGGCATGGTACAAAGGCCATCCAGGGCAACGGATGCCTTTGCACTGGCTTTAGCAGGCTTTCAGCTGGGCCACGCTGCAAGAGTTGCGATGCTTCCAGTGCTCAAGGGGTCAACGTTTTTTCAGAAATGCATTTCCATTAAAAATTTCATTTTTGAAGAGTCGTTAGTCATATGGTTTTGCTCAGATGGAGCCGTGACTTGCTATCTGTGGTCTTAATATAGATGCAATTTTAAAGTGTACTTTTAGGTAGGTTTCTGGGAACTGAGCAGGCATACAGCAATACAAAAGGGCGGCAGGTAATGTACGTTCGAGAGCCAGCAAATGGGTATGTTAAGTAGTCACTTTGTCTTAATATTTAGTAATAAACCTCATGTTCTATAGAACCCTTTTAGGACATTGATCTTGTATATGGTGAATTCTGGTGTCTTCAAACTTTCAAACTGCAGTCTTCTATTCCTGGGCTGAACTCAGATTTTTTGAGATTCATTGATTAAAATTTGAAGGCTGTCCTCCCATGCTTTCTGAATTATGGGAAAGAAAACATAGGTTAGAAATACTGAATATGCACTGGAAAGGCTAACTATGCACATGCAGTCAGCACGGGGGTAAAAACTGGAAAAAGCTGCAAAAAGCTGCGTATTTCTTACACCTAATAGAAGAAAACATTTTCATCACAGTGTACAGGCATGTTTCTAATTTTACTTCCCAATAATGCAAACCCAGAATAAGAACAATCAGAAATTTTGCACATAAGTAATACTTCCTAAGGAACAGTAAATTTGCAAGAGTCGGAGGCTGGAAACAAACTTCCAGGAACATGAAATAGTCTCAGGAAAGATTTTAGGGCAGCCTGAGGAAGCCAGGCTCTACACTTTCCTGGACTGGTCTTGGCATGCAGGGTGGGGGTCATTGGGCAGTGCCAGGGTTGCTCGCTTCCACAAGGTAAATCTTGCTACAAATCAAGATACTAAAACCAACAATAAGCAGATCCCAAGTTTTTGGTTTGTGATTTGACATATTTTGCACAATGGAGGGAAATGTGAGTTAAATTTTAAGGTCTTATTTGCAGCCAGGACTATGTTCCTACCCTTTTTTTAAAAAAAAAAACAACACTAAGCTGAGATAGGCACATAATCACTTCAGATGGGAGCTTTAAGAAAGAAAACAATACTAAACATCACAAGACTCAGAATGAAATCATGAAAGCAGGCAAAACTGCACTTTACATGAGAGACCATTTGTCTCTCATTGAAGGACACGTATTACACAATCTTCTGTAAACACCATTTCCTTCCCTAACTTCTTCTGTTGCCGCTCTGTCAGGTTTTGCTTTTTAGAGATTCTCCTGCTGTACTATTCCGCCTCTGAAGGACAGGGTGGAGAACTGCCCTCACCTAAGTCACACACGGCTGGAGCGATCCCGTATTTCAGACTTGGGGAAGCAAAGTACCTGAAGTGCAAAAATGGGATCGTTCTTCCGCCTCGCTGGAGAGGGCTAAGTAAGGAGGGTGATGTGGGGGGGAGAGGGACGGCTCTTTCCTCTCTTCCCTTTCCTTTCCTTCATCTTTTTAGTCTTCTCCTGCCGAGCTACCCACTGGACGTACCGCTTTCCCCATGCGCTAACGGCTAGCCCTGGAAGATGGCTGGCGTATCACCGTTAACCGTGGCAGCCGTTGGGCAGGTTAACAGCAAAAAAGCACAAGTAGGGTCCGTACGGCAACATCCAGACCAGCAAATGAAACGTGCTGGGACAGTCCTCTGGCGCTGAGAGCCACCCCCGTCCCTGGCGTGAGGTCCCAGCCAGGCCGGCCGTGTGCAAACCAGCACCTGGAACTGGTGCCAGCCCCAAGCCGCTACTGGGAAGGGTCCCCAGGCACGGCTGGGAGCAGACCAGGCAGAACGCGCGGGCCAACGCCATGCCGGGAACCGGTCGCACAGCAGAGCCGAGCTCCGCCGTCCGTCCGTCTGTCCGCCGGTGCGGAGGCAGCCCTCATCGTCAGCCTGGCTAATTGCTCGTCGGTCCTGACCTGTCCGTAGGCACATCTTCGCGTTGCTTCCCTCGGACCGCCTGGCGGCCGGGCAGAAATGAGAAGTGACGAGGGAAACGCGCTGCCGCTCTTCCGCGCAGGCCTGGAGAGGACCTGCCTGTTTCAGCTCTCCCTTATGCCTGGATACCGGCTTTGCTTTTAAAGCATTTGCTTTATTTCATTAATTGCGCACGTAATTAATATATGTGCATTGATTCGAGGAATGGATTTAATGACGGGGAAGGGGAGCTCCGCGTCCCTTTTAGGCAGAGGAACGTTTGGTGGGCTGGATATGTCAGGCCAGAGAAGCGTGCAATTACCTGGGGGGGTTGTTGATTCTCCTGGGGTGCTCCTGTCTGACGACGGTGTCTTTAAAAGATGAAAATGCTTTGGGGTTAGGATGGGGCATAAGCCAGGAAAAAAGATTCGTGCAAGGCATTTTCAAAGCAGCAGAAAGGCAAGGTAAGTAATTTTCTCATCCAGTGCATGTGCCACGTAGCGGAAGCAAGACGGTTCGTCTTACACCTCTGCCCGTGTGCGATTCCGCCGGAGAAGGCGTGAGGGCACGTTACCCCGGCTTGGACCGCGGAGGAATTCTCTCCGCGTAGGATAGCGGGTGAGTCAGTAAGCAGGGAAGAAGACCCACGGTGGTTTGGGCGAATCTTAATCATATCTTGACTTGAGTATCTTGCTTTCCGTTTTTTCACGAACTCCCACAAAGGTTAGCCCCTTTCCGTGAGCATGCTAATGCAAAGTGAAGCGAGGGACTGGTGGAGAATTTAATTGGACAGAGAAATCTTTTTCTTTATGAGAAATAATGATTGATTTTAGCAGACGTGGCGGGAACGTGTGGGCGTGTGGCTATGTGCATGTACAAAGCATGTATACATATCTATATGTGTGTGTATATAGGTGTATGTAAATATAAGTGCGTATATAAGTACAGTTGTATAGAGAGAGATGAGTGTACTTGTAGGTGCATATACATGTGCGTGCGTGTGTGTGTGTGCTTCTTGGATCATTCAAGAAGGGAACAGAAATGACATGTTTTGGTTTAGGTATTCAACTATGTAGCTCAACTGGATAAACAACCAAAGAAGTGCTGGTAAAAATATCCTACAACCACTAATAACCATAAAATGCTAATTAACAAATAATTTAATTGACATGAATTAAATCTGAATAAATAACACACCAGCATTTTTCATCACAAAGTTAGCAAAACCTTTGTGAAGTTGCAAATTTGCAATGAAGCCTGTTTATGGGTTGTACCAAATCATATGGAAACAAAAAGACAGGCTTAACCAACCAGCTCCAGAGCAGATCCTAAAATGGATGTTTATGTGTCAAAAAGCATAATCAGGAATGATTTAGCCAAAAAACAGAGAAACGTAGTTAAAGATGAGAAAATACGAAAGACTCCACTTTACTGAAGTAATTATGAACTATTGGCCCTTGACATATGACTGTCCTAACTTCAAAAATTTGCCTCAACTATAAGATTATCTTTGGATCAAGAGTTTTTCTAAGATCTTCAGAATTTGTGACAATAAATTGCCTGCATTTCCCACCCAGTCTGACAATAATTGCAAAAAAATTTCAAGCCTGAATGCTGATTTCATATCCGATATCATAAATTATACAATATTTCTGACAATAATTGTGATACTTATCTCTACACTAACTTTGGAACTCTCCATATTAGTGACATTATTTAGAATATTCACTCTGAAAAATGTACATGTGTTGCAAGCAAATGTACCACATTTGCTATATTATGCATGGTGTTCCACTTCACCGCTCTAAATAACCTCTGGGTGTGACATCTGTACTGGAAAAGCCTTTCTCCGTGGTGTACAAAACTGCATCAGTTTGTGCTTGGTATGTGCAAGGAAGATGAAGCCATATTTTTAGTTTTCTTGAATAATTTTACTGCTTTCTGCATCCCACACTTTCAGAAACAGAATTTTTTATTGTCCCTGTCTGGTAGAATTTATTGTCCCCGTCTGGTGGAATGATGAAGGAGATGCCGTACCGTTAGGCTAGATTCTGTGAAACTGCAGAAGAAGACCCTCCTGCATTTGGGGGATACAAATCATAAAAAAGCCTATTTTATGGATGGAAATGTTACACGTGCATCTCTAGTTGTTTTCAGGAATCATGGCAGGAATGGACTTTAAGGCTGTCTAATGATCATGACTGTGCATTTCAGTGCTTCTTGAGGAATTTTTTTTCCTTTTACATTTTCTGGACTTTCAGTATTAATTTTCACTAGTATACCTGTGTGACTTCTTCCCCTTAGTTACAGGTGCGTATTAGACTCTTAGCTGCTGAATAGGTTTTTCTTTCTTGTGGGATGGTAAAGACAGGCAAATATGCAGTAACTTTCCGAGTTGCCTTATTTTACACCCAAGTTTAATTCAATATTAGTCAGCAGATAGCATCATTAGAAGCCGTCAGCTGAGGTAGTGCTCTCACACTGCCCCAGGAAAAAAGGGGAAAAAAAACCCCCAGAAAAAACCTCCTTTATTTTGTCAATAACAAGTCATACTTGGCCTTCTTGATAAAGAAACTACAGTTTCAAATAGCTGGAAAATGAAGTGCCATCTCAGCAAAGGCTGGTGTAAGTAGACAACTTCATTTTGTAGGCCTGTCACTCAGGTTGCTTCCATCAAGAGTAAATTCGCTCTAACGAAACACCCGCCAACCCAGCAGTACTTGAACTACAAACTTAATAGAGCGAGGCTTCTCTCCTAGTCCTCAGGCAGGGGTGCCGCAGCCCGCCGCCTTGTTCTGGAGAAGGTGGGTCGCTCCTGTCTCGGTTCCTCCCGCTCGAAGTTAGGCTGAGGAGCTAATGCCGGGAACGTGGTGGTGCCAGGCTTCCCGAGTGCCCGCGGGGAGAAGAGGTCACCTTCAGAAGACGACTCGGATCGCCCTCGGGCTGAAGGCTTTCTCCTCCGCTGGCTGGAGCGGGAGATGAGTTTGGCACGCTCCTGGCTCAGCTCTTCAACTAGGTATCTAAAGTTAGGTTGGATTTATCAGAAGGCAGCTAAACCTTGTGCACTTCGGCTGGTTCCTACAGGAATTTTGCTGTCGATGTAACCCAGCACGTGCTCCTTGGAGCTCCCGGTACTGCTCTGAAGTCATGCTGCGGGAAAGCAGCTCAAACATCTTTCCATCTCTCCCCATGTCCTCAGCCCAGCTCGGATCACAGGGATTTGTCTTCCTGGCTTTGCATTGAGACCGTGCCCACCGAGTTGTACGGCAACACCAGAAAGTGAAACATACTGAAGTTAGCAAAGTGCCAATGGTATAATATCAAGGAAAAAATCACAGCGTGCTATATTGAACTGATCCTCGCATTTTTAAGTAAAAATATAGTGTAGTTATGCTGACTGAAGCTGATTTTATCCTATGCCTCTGACCATCGGCAATCACATTCCTTCCTCTCTTGACTGAAATAACCCCTGATCCCAAATTGACCTATCCTGAATTCAAAGGTTTCTACACAAGCATCATAAACAGCAAGGTAAAGCAGCAGTTTTTACCCTCCTGTTCAAAAGTATCTTATTAAATTCCCTGAAAAACAAAAACAGTCTGTCAATTTGCCTTAAGCAAAGAAAAAGTGTGAAATAAATCAAGAAAAAAAAAAAAAAAGGTTTATATGATACAAGGATTTCAATGAAAAGGCATACTAGGAACACATCTTCATAGCCCAAAAGCCAACTATATATGAGGAGTGCCGTGTTTCATTACACAGCAGTGACAGGTACCACCTAACTATGACAGAGCTGCTAAGTTACAAGAATGATTGTGACATTCTGGAGACTCTGAACCCTAGAGTAGTTATTTTTATTCTACTGTATAAATGTCCATCCTCTGTAAATAGTTTGTATTTGGCCATGATACAAAGAAAAAAAAAAAAAAAGCTTTGGTTTTGCATCAAATTTCTATGGTTCTTATTTAGCAAAATGCTTAATTTTAAGACACCTAAGTCTCTGTGAAATGGTAATAAAAATCCCAAGGATGTAAAATTATTTTTCTCATTCTTATTCTCTGTTTCTTAGAAGTCACTTACAGTGCATTTTCACATTTTCAGTCATTGTTTTTGAGACTAGAACGTGTATAAATAATGACCACATCCTTAAAAAAAAAAGGGGAAGCTCATTTAAAAAGGGTGTTCCTTACCCTATTCACTGAACACAGAATTGGGCCCTTATTGTAACATTACCCTTCTAGGGCTATAGGGTACAAAACCAGCAAGCATGCCAGAGCTCCTTTTGCAGGCTGAGAAACGCAATGGATTTCTCATCTGAAACAGACGCAGGTGAAGTGTTTACGTTATTTTCTATCTCTCTTTTTCTCTTGAACTGATAAAGGAAAAGCTCACATCAGGTATGACATCTTTTACTGAAAAATAGAAAATATATTGTTGTATCTATAAAATAAAATCGCCAAAGAAATTGTCTGAATCGCTGCTTGTGGCAACCCATAAATAGCTGAATGGCAGGGTGGTAATAACCCTGACCGGACTAGCCAAAACTCTGCTGGCCCATTTCAATCTGCTTCCTAGTCCTCTCTCTTTTCCTAAAAGTGTATTTAACATTTGAATGAACAGCTCCCTCACAACTCTCTGCTAACTCTTTCTCCATTGTTCTCAAGGGTCACAACTAATAATAATTACTTCTGGGGAAGAAGTTTTTCTTGTGATGAGTTAAACCTAAAAACAAAACCCAAAGAGTAGTACAATCCCCTCAGGACAGCATTATTCAGTTTTAAATTGCTCCCACTAGAAGACTTAGAATTTTACACGTATCCAGAATTGCTTTTATAATAAAAAATAAATGTTCTATAAGTGACAGTACCATGGGAATATCAACAGCACTGACATAAGTCTAGGCAATTCTGCGAGAGAAGCCGGCGTTCCTGGAGCTCCGCTTTCTTCCTTTTTCTTTTCACGCAGCTTCCTGAGTCACCACCAGTCCTCAGCTTGGCTTTTTTTTTTCAACAGCCATTGTCTGATAGATGCTATTTTAATTGCATTCAGCTTCTTTAAATGTTTGTTCATCTGGAATATGTGTTCACCTCTCCTGATGTGCCACTGCCCATATCAAGCACGTTCATTGCATTTAATCTGGAGTATTCTCAAAGCCTGTACTCGCTCAGACCTGTATGCTTTCAAAAGGAGATTTCCATTTTTCCATTTGACATTTATGACCCGTTCTATTTTTCTGTCAATATTCGATGCATCTATGAGGTGTTCCTTTGCTAATTACAAATTAAGTATCGCTATAAAGATGACATTCTTTCCTAAGAAAGGTATTGTTGCCCAAAGGACATGGAGTACAGCTAGCTGTTCCACACATTATTATTTGCTTTCTATTATGCAAAATGAAGAAACAATGCGGTAGAACAAAGCAAATGGGGGTGGTACATTGTAGGTGAGAAACATGTAGGTTAGAAACAGCTAAAAAGCATCTTCTCTTGCCTTGAAGAGGCTGCATTTTATTTATGTATATGGTACGTGTACTATCAAAACGGCGGCTCTTGATGCAACTATGGCCCGTCTGTTGGTACCCATCCTCGTACGTTAAACTGCAGACAAAACCTGTAGAGGCTAAAATGAATACCGCGGCAATCCTGCCCCGATCCCTTCTGTTGGTGTTTTTAAACAAAGAGAAAGGTAAAAACGAGGGCAAAGCCTCCAATAGCAAAAAGGCACAAAAACAAGCAGAGAAGGAATGAATCAGGTGCATTTGTTTACTCCCAGAGACCTCCTCCTTTAGTCGGGCAAATATAAACAGCAATACTCGTTAATCTCCGGGTAAAAATTTAGCTTTCTAAAAATATCCCAGGTACACGGGGGGAAAAATACGCTGAAGGCTGGTGCGTGGGGGAAAGTAGCGTAAAGCGTTCTCCTGGACAAAGCAGGTGGCCCAGCATTTTTACGGGATTTTCAAGACCGTGCCTATCGTAATAGGGAAGTTGGCTTTGAGTTATTTCGAGAGGCTGCCTCAGGTTTCGAACGGGGAAATTACGTGTAGCTTTTGCGTTCGCTGCCGCCGAAGCCCCGGCTGTGGCCGCCGTCTCCGCGGCCGGGAGTGCTGACGCGGCAGGTTCGCCCGCCGCGGAGCCGCGCTCGGCTCCTTCCCTTTCTTTAATTTCTTTACCTCGCGCTGTTGGGAGGGTCGGAGCAGATTTTTGGTTCGCGTGAAAGTGTACAGTGTTAACTAGGTGACATATGGGTGGGTGAAGCATTCCTGATTGTCCACTGCAGCCAGGGAGGCCGAGTTTCCATAGAGATAAGGAGGAAAAGTGCTCCCCGCAACCTAATTGGTATGCATCTCCAGATCAGGTTCATTGTGCTTTTGCTAATGACAGGGTTGTCTCAGTAATAAGGATGGTGCACTGGAGAAATTTGCTGCCTTGGTATATTTTTCCCTGGCAGAAAACTACTTGGGGGCCGTGGTGGGCAAGACGAGTGACTGGCAGGCTGAAGGGGCTGCTTAGCGGCATATGGGGGAAGGCTGGCGCTCGGTGCCACATGCATATGGCTGCCATTAAACTCCAGCTTGGCGCTTTGTCTGCTTCTGGTCCCGTGCCAGTAAGCCCACCTGCTGCAAGAATACTTGTAAAGCACAACTCAAAAGTGATTGAAAAGCTACTAGAATAAACTGTAATAACACAGTGCTTCACAGATGGGACATAATTGCAAGCTAAAGTGTACAGCCTCTGCAGTAATGAAAACACGAGCCATTAAATTAAAATCATAAGGGAAAAAACTATAAAAGTCTGTTGAATTTTTTTTTTTTCCCCGCTTTATTGCAAAACTTCAATTTTCTTGCCCTCATTAATCAAATACCATAAAACTACAGTGCTACTTTGTCTGAGTGAAGATCCAGGCAATTAAAATGATGAATGTAGATTAAAATGATGTAACTTTTGTTATTTGCTTACTTGGATAACTTAAGCTTTGGGCAGTGTTAGGAACGGAAAGCTGACATCAATCTATCAATTTGCGGATTAAGGTACGGTTGGGACTTTGCACTTAGAATTCACTTGCAAAAAAGTTGCTTTGCAGGAGAAAAGTGCCAGTATAGATTTCGCTTCCTTAATATGTTATTTTTCCCCTTTACATAATACTAATTTGATTTTTCTAAAAAAAAAAAATGACAAATAAATTTCAAAAAACCAGACTTTAAAACTGTGTAAACACACAAAACTACTTGAGCAATATCAAAGCAGTTTTAATTAGTGGTAGTGCGGTAATAATGCAATCGCTAATCTGACATGTAATTAGTTGTACGGTGTGTATGAGTGTTATGTGAAGCTGAATGGGCTCAGCAGGGCCCTAATACATTCTGGCCTCTCAAGGCGTTCTCTAGTGGAGAGAGGCCTGACAGAGCCATCTTTGTTCTGTTCCCTTTCTGTGGGTGGGCGATGCAAGGAGAAAGAAACATTTGTTTCACAGTAGTCACCGAAGTAAACAGGCTCTAAAAGCCTTTTTCATTTTTAATTATGCATTTCTCCAGCACCCGTCATAGCAAAGTCCATAGGACAGGTTGTAAGCACGCCGAATAATGCCTGACTGGTTAAAAATATATATAAATGTCTATTTAAGGGAATATTTATAAATCTAACAATTTAGTTCATCTTTAGAAGAAGGTCTTGCCTCCCTTTAAAAGGATGAGCTCTTTCTTAAACGTGCCGTTTATACACTGTTTATGCAGGAGTTGCATTTGATCTAGCAAAGACTTTGGCAAACACTAGAGGTGCTAATGAGCTACCCGTAAACGTTTGATCCCATCTCTTTTCTCCTCTGGAACTGGCCTCAAAAACACCAAAACAAAACCAAACCCCTCTGAAAAGATAACATCCATTCATTAGAAACCTGAGAACTCATAGCCGTAGCAGATGACTGCTATTTCTTAATATACTGCCATTCAAAATAAATTTATTTTTCTAAAAGACTTGCCAAGAGTAATGTATATTGGCAGCCTCCACATTGGAGATTACTACCAGGCTTCCTGAAGGTGTAGTAAAGTATATCTGTACCCCAGAGAATTTGGACAATAATTTGGGTACGTACAATACGGACAGCTAAAAGAAAATGGTCAGCTTTATTTGCTTTTGCAGAGTTGATTTCTTTTCCTTAGTCAGGCGAGGCAACCAGGCATCTTTTCTCTGAATGAGATTGGTTTATTCTTGAGTAAACAGAACATAGCGTGTTTTGCTCACACTTGGTAAATTTAAAGCTTGCTTGAGTGATTAGAGTCCAATTATTGCCAAGCAGCAATATCCAGGTGCAGACAAATAAACACTGAAGGCAAAGTGCTTATAATCAGTTGCTGGTTATTATTACTACAAGTCAGGCTCTAATGCTAGTGTTTATTACACAAGACGGGTATCTTCCCTGAATCAGATAATTTAATCATTACTCTCCCACTGGTGCTCCAATGCTTATATTTTATCAATATTTTTAGTAACAAATATTTTTACTAACCTTTTATTATGGTTATAAGACCACCTAGGTCCTTTCTCTGACGTGGTGTCTGTGCATCATGACAGAGAGCTATACAGGGAAGGGAAAAAAGTGTTTGGAAAACTTGTGAAACTGCCCTGTCGCCGAGTTAGTTATTTACTGCAAGCATCACTTGAGATCATCAGGGACATTTGAATGGGGAATTTTCTATATAGGCATTGCTTTTATCTTCTTTAACGAAGCTCACCACCAACAGAACTGAGTAATGTCTACCTTTGTATTGTTACTTCTGCAAACTCCTTCCATTTTTCAAGCGTTGGCCCCAATACTGTGGGCTGGGACTCGACAGGGATATCTACAGATAAAATATCCACATTTCAGAAATGACGTTATGCTCCCTCCTTTTTATGCTTGTCCTCATTCATGCCAGGTTTTCCTTCTATACAGCAGGGAGCAGCAGCAGCAGCTGTCACCTCTGGGTTGCGAAAAGGCAAAAAAAGGGATTTGCGCTCCTCTCTCTCAGATTAAAGCCCAGTAAAGTGGAGTGACACCAGCACGGTGCATCGGTAGCGCTGGCCCCGGGTAGCTGCCACGCTGCAGCTGGAAAAAGCCAAAACCTGAATGATTGTGTTGTCCGTTGAAGATGTGAAGGTACTAATTAAATTTTTCACCTGACAAATGTGACCTTCTCATTTTATAGGTTTTAGTGGTTGAGCTGTTGAAAACCTACTCGTGTGTCTTGAAGTCAGCGAAACAAAGGTGGGCTCAACGTTTCTCAGACCTTTTCAAACCCAGTTATTTTAGCTCCTCGGGAAGCTGGGTCCCACCTCTTCGCCGCGGAACGCTCGGTCTGGACAGCCAGAGGCAGCACCGCCAGGTCCTGCACCCCCGGTTCTGTTGCGGCCGTGCCAGTGCCGGCGTGGCACGCTGTTTGGTGTGACTAAGGCTAACAGGATTTGGCACTCTGTAAGGTCTCCTAGCTGAAAAAAAATCGTCAAGAGCGGGGCTGGTGGAAAATGACAGCTTCTTTACAAGGAAATAGTGGAAGAATATGTAGGAACCAGCAAGTTCTGCTACAAATAATGTGATAAAACGTGCATAAGACATTGTTGACCTTTTGTTGAAGGAACCTGCAGGGTAACGCCTAGAGCTCACGAGGTTTAGGATGCTTTTTCTACCCTGAATGCAATGGGAACTGAGAAGATCCAGTAGCACTTCACAGGGCAGCAATCACCAGTTACCGGACCAAGTTTGTAACGTCTGAGTTCTGGGAACCCAGTTAGGTAGGGGAGATGTCTAAGTGTCCTGGTTTGGGCTGGAATAAAGTTAATTTTCTCCTTCGTAGCTGGTATAGTGCTGCGTTTTGGACTTGGTGTGAGAAGAATGTTGATACCGCACTGATGTTTCAGTTGTTGCTCAGCAGTGTTTGTACCAAATCAAGGACTTTTCAGCTTCTCCTGCCCAGCCAGCAGAGGCTGGGGGTGCACAAGAAAGTGGGAGGGGACACAGCCAGGACAGCTGCTGACCCCAACTGGCCAATGGGATATTCCGTACCGCGTGACGTTATGCCCAGTATATAAATGGGGGAGTTGGCTGGGGGCACCGCAGCTCGGGAGCTGGCTGGGCATCGGTCAGCAGGCGGTGAGCAATCAGATTGTGCATCACTTTTTAATTTTATTAGCATCATCATCATCATTATTTTTCCATGAGATCATGATTTTCTCACTACTCCCGGCATCCTTGCTACAGACCCTGACAAAATAATCAAACTGTTAAGGAAGCAGATATTTAATTTAAAAGAGCTTGGACCCTAAAAGAGATTAAAAGTTGGAACCACAATGAATATATTTTAAAATTAAGAAATAAGACGGACAAAATGCACAGTGGGATTTGGGTAATGTAAGACTTACTCAATGGCCATACATAACATGGTAAGCCAGTGGATGCAGCCTTTCCCGCTTGCGAGTCCACTGAACACGCAGGCTCAGACACATCCCTCGCCCAGTCAGCGCAGCCCTGCCAGCTGCGTCACGCTCCCGTCCTGGGTGGACGCTCCCGTCTTTCTGTCTTATTTGGAAGTTTTAAGTAGCTCCCCCCCCGCCCCGAAAGGTTCGGCAGCATGGTGCCAAAGGCTGAGAAGGGGTTGTGCTTTGTACTGGACCACCGCTCACGTGTTGCTTGAGTACAGCAGTATCTCTTCTTAATGCTTGTTTAAATATTTCTTGATTCTCGAACTAATTTAACACATTTGCGCCTATGAGTTCCAACCTGCAGTTTCTGCCCAGCCCTTGTTGACTGTAGATCCACAAATAATATACTACTAGATCATGGCGTTCAGACTGGCTCTTGAGGACTGAGTTGACTCAACGTCAACACCCATTCCTGTCCAACTTTATCTCCACGCATGTCTCCATGAGTCTCAACAACAGGCTTTCAAAAATAGACCTTTAGGGTCTGAGGTTGAAAGATAAAGAGCTGGTGTGAATGTTGATCACCATAAGCAAGGACCACTGTGAAAGCAAAGGAAAGAGTTTATTAGGATTTCATAGAGGACAAATTTTGCCAAAATTCTGCGAATTACAGAAATATACTTTGAAGCATTCAAATTGTGTCTTTTAACATATTTGCAAGTTTTCATTAATTTGGAGAATTTTTATGGTTGGAGATAGCTATATTTTCTATTTGTGTTTTTTTCTGTTTGTGCTTTGCAAAACAGTATTCATGGGAAAAATAAATAAGGAAGTAAAAATATGCTTTTTGCTTTTGACAAATGTGGGAGCTGCAAATTACTGGTGGAAAATGAATATTTCCATCTTTGTGTGAACTTGGTGAAAAGCCAACATCTTCCACACAGCTGCAGAGGTGCAGGGCCAAATTAATTCGTGGTGCAATTCAATGGACTTCTATGAATCGACATCAGTAGGAGTTTAGTCCCCATGCAACAAAAAACAGTATAGAAAATGCTCATAGTGGTAAGGGGTTGATTAAGTATGGTATGAATAGAAGCTGATGTAACACATATTTCTCTGGAGTTGAAAGGGTACAAAAGCAGGTAAAGAAACCAATAAGCTTGTTTTACTTACAGCTCATTGATTACTGGTAGTCCTTGTTCAACAGTGCATACTTGCTCTTCCGTCCCCTCCATGTATAGTTCAGTCTGCATTGCCCTATTTTCTGATATAGGTAGCAAAACTAATTTGATATACTACCGCAGAATTTGTCTGAAGACTTGTAACTGCAGTGGTTTGATGGTAAAGAGCCTACCAACCCATTCCCTGCTCCATTGCATCTCCCCTTGGTTCACCAACCAGCCGGTGGGTGTTTGCAGTCCGTGAGCCCAGACGTACCGGAGGTGACCAGAGGTGCCCCTGGAGTTAACGGAAGAGGCTGCTGTCGCACCCCACCTGGAACATCGAGCCGTGTCTCCCTTCCGAAGGAACACGGAGAGGAGACTAGCACACGCCTGTGTCGGGTCTCACCCTGTTGTAGGGGTCTTTACAAACTGGCTAAGCATTGTTGGGTTTACCTTTAATTCTGTTCTAATGTAAATTTGCACGGTTCTCTACTATCTCTAGAGTGGAGAAGTGATAAAGTGGTTAAAACTCATCACTTTGGCTCTCCAGGCTAGGTAAGGACAAAGGGAAGAGCTCTGTGGTGCACAAGTAAGGCATGGTGGAGCTGAGGGAACTGGGGTTGTTTATCCTGGAGAAGAGGAGGCTGAGGGGAGACCTCATAACTCTACAACTACCTGAAAGGAGGCTGTAGCGAGGTGGGGGTCAGTGTCTTCTCCCAAGTAACAAGTGATAGGACAAGAGAAATGGCCTCAAGTTGTGCCAGGGGAGGTTTAGATTGGACATTTGGAAAAAATTCTTCACCAAAAGTGTTGTCGGGCATTGGAACAGGCTGCCCAGGGAAGTGGTGGAGTCACCACCCCTGGAGGTATTTAAAAGTTGTGTAGATGTGGTGCTTAGGGACATGGTTTAGTGGTGGACTTCATAGTGTTGGGTTAATGGTTGGACTCGGTGATCTTAAGAGTCTTTTCCAACCTAAAGGATTCTATGATTCCATCAGCATGGATTTACCCTTTAGGAGACTCTGTAGGGCAACCTGCAAGTGTTTACAGGAATCGGTCACACCTGGGTCCTACTGAGATGCTGCACAAGATGGTACATCTATTGGCCTACGAGGCATGTATGAATTCAAAAGCCACAGTGTTCCCAGGGACGTTTTGAGTTGGAGCTGGTTGCAAGTGTTTCATTTACACAAATACCTCTTTTTTCTGTGCTCAGATTCTGCCTAGCCATATTGTATTATCGCATCTAAGAAAGTGGCATATAATGGTGTGCATCCTTCTCGCGTAGATGCTACCTGACCAGGTTTCAGCAAGGTAGCGTGGTCCATGCAGAATCGTAGTGCTTGTTTTATCTCAGCCAGTCTATTTGGAATAAATTAGTTTTACTCTGTCACGTGGAGTTTATAAGGCATTGTAAGGGCAACTGCCAAGGGCAACCAACTCTCCTTTCTCACAGTTCTCAGGATTGCTCTCTGCTCTTTTACGTTTTCTTCCGTACAATACAGGATAACTGAAATCAAGACTTTCACTTTATATATACCCTTCCAAAAATACCGCATTTATTGAACTCCAGACTTTGTTCTGTTTGAGAGTTCCAGTGTTTCTAATTAGAACTGAGTTTATTACTCTAATAGCTTTTATTCATATTAGAATACCAGTAAGACATAGAAAATTAGTTTCACGGTTTTTCTTTTTCAGCATACTTGGAGACTGTGGATCTACTTTAAGCAGCACTATGGATTTAATTAAATTCCAGCATTAACTCACAAAGGCTTTTTAGACCTTTACTTTGTCCCTTGGAAGTGAGTTTACATGTGGAAAATTCATTTCACAAGTAATAATTTTTAGAGCATACCAAAAGGTATTAATAATTATGGTTATTTTATATTGGACCTTAGTGACATGGCACAGATGGCTTTGATGTTTAATCAGTAGCTGTGCTTCACAGCTTATTTTCATTAGTGATTAACCTTGACTTATTATATAACAGAAGAACATAATACAGAATCTGAGAGACAGTTTCCTTTGCTGTAGCTGTGTTTGCCATGAAATTGGGCTTCATTTGCAAAGAAATGTACATCCACAGCTGATCACTTCTTACGAATAATCACGCATGGACTTTCATTCACTATACCAGTTTATAAAAAGTGTAGCATTTGTGTATCCAAATTAGATGTTGCTGAGGTGTCAACCAGTGCTTATTTAAAACGTTTAATGGGAACACATTTTTATTTTAGAATTATAAAGTCTTGTCTTTTTTTTAAAAATAGAGACCATAGAGATTCATCCTTTTTTGAAAAAAAACACTAGGAATGCTAAACTGTGCAAGTTAACGAGGCCCCTGCTATATCTAGTATGGATTGATGTCTTCACAGAAAATCCTTTTGTATTGCTTTGCAGCTTTTCCCAACAAAAAAAAAATCTGAAGAGTAAGACATCTGAGGTACTGTGCGGCTCCCTAATTACAACAGACACCTGTCAGTGGACTTCTTTCTCTTCATCTCTGGGATTCGCTGTGAGAGAAGGAGTCAGGACAAAAATACTTGAAGAATTAATAGCAGAAGTCGGAGTAAAAAGTGATAAAGATATATTTTTCAGAGTAATATTAAATGTGATGGAAGAAAAGGGAAAAATGTTCAGCAAGTATCATGTGTATCATGTGCCTCACAGTGTAAAATGTTTCTTTAACTCAGAATTCAGAACTTTATCCCTGAAACTGCATTTCTTGTATTTTGAGGACTGTTATTTCTCAATATCATTTTCCTATTCCTATATCCTGGACTCCGAGATCATAAGGTAGAACTGTCTGATTTCAGTGTCAGAAGATGCAATACCTTTTCTGCTAAAAGTTTAGTGGACTGCTCCCCTCATCCCCCAGTAGCAGAATGATGCCATGAAAGAACTTGCTCCCTGTGACCAGAGCAGTCTCTACATACAAAAGTAAAAATAGAGACCTGGAGTAGGCTATAGAGCAACCCTAATTGTCAAAAACCATTACAGTAACTCAAGCTATTGAACTTTTAAGGTACCACCTCGTCTGATTTCAGTCTTCTCAGTAATGTGGTTGAGGACCAGTATAAATATAAACTACTGTCATTTGCCAGCTGTTAGTAGCACCAATCAAATTTAAATGCAAGACATGGTACAGAAACCTCACGTCCATCCTTATTCTTTACAGACGAGGGAACCATAACCTTTCACTTTCTTTGGTAACTGAATAAAAGTGTCCCAGTCCCCAAGTGGCAGAAAAGGTTGGACAAAAATATCTTGTCTTCCTTGTTTTCATAAAAGCCCAGTGGGTTGCTTTGTTCCCATATTTATTCACACCCACCGATTAACAGAAAACTCCTAGTTCTCCCAGAGTGTTCAAAATCCACATAAAGATGACAAAGGTATTGGAAAAACACAGGTCAAGACAAAAGCAGTAGGCATCTCTCTCTCCATGACCCCGTTCTGAGCTCTATTTTGTATCTTGCTTAACAAAGGCATCTTGCAGTTCTTCATTCCATAGCCAAAACTGGTACTGAGATTAAAGCCAGAAAGTTACAGATGAATTCAGGGATAGCTCTCACAAGAACTTGCTTACTTCAGTATTTCTCCCACCGTTCAGAGTATCTTCCTTCAGGTTCCTAAATTGCTTCCCCATTCAGTAGATTCTTTTGGACTTTCAGAGGCTGCTCAATATCCTAACACCTTGACCAACAAAACATTTCTGACCTTCCATCTGCAGTTTTGCTTTCTGTGACTGAACGCGTGTTTGGCCCTACTGACTTACCTAGCTCTGGCTTCAAGGCTGGATTGTTCTGGTTCAGTATATTTGGAATGAAACAAAATGCCTTGGAAAGAGCTTCAACTAATCAAGGAAGCAGCAGATTGCCTGCTTGACAATGCAGGTCAATTGTGGGCACGTCGTAGTGTTTCTTCACTTTTTCGCCCCGTTGAATTCTGATCCCCAGTTCAAGGTCTCTTTCTGATTTTTACGGTTCTCCATGAGATTGATTCTCCTCCTTTCAGCAATTATATTTTCCTCTGCAGAGATGACCTTCATGACAGATCTGGTCCACTAGACTCAAAAGAACTGTAACAGGAATGGAAAGTAGCAAAGATGAGAGCTTGAACTAGATGAGGTAAATATTTATCATTAAATGTAAAAAACCATAGGCTTGAACACCTTGAGAATAAAATGCAAAACTAATTTTTCTGATTGGCTTTCATTCGGTTTGCCATCAACACATATAGTCAATGTGGGTTTTTTTCATTTTTTTCCCTTCATCCTCTACTTGATCTTATGTGCGTGAGGTCGTCATTTCCTGAGATGTATCTGGAAGACCTTCAGACAGAAAACTGAGAAGACTGGTAAATGTTCTAGCTTTAGAAGGGGTTTAGGTTAGATGTGAGTAAATACTTCAATCTGTGCTCATACACTGTCTCTCTATACTCCATAATTACCTAGACAATCTATCATTTATCTGCAGAGCTCACACAGGTGAGGCAGCCTTGAAAAAAGAGTATCTTTACTTGATTTGATTATGAAGCCAAACACTCAATCCAGGCACGCTAACAGGATCTTACAATATAGCCATTTAAATGTTTAGGCTAAATAAGATTAGATTTCAAGCCCTAGGTGCTTCAGAAATTGAAATGTTAAAGACAAGTTGCCACATCTTGCAGTGTCCCTGGTTTCCTAATGCACTAAACACTGTCATAAATATGTTAGCTTTCCTGGGAAAGATGATACTTTTCCACCCCAAAACCCTCCAGCAATGGCGTGTAGCGATTCTGCCATTTCATTTCACATCTATTTTTCATTGTAAAGAGAGCAGCATTTTTCATTAGGATGCAATCTTACATCTAAAGAGACAATCATAAGTTAAAACAAGTGAAACACACATATGGACTAACCATATGGATGACAGTACCAATTAGTAGAGATTTTGTATTTATTTTTTATATTTCGAGCACAGGGTGAGACCTGCCTTTTTCCAGCAAGTGGCAAATTTGAATGTGAAATGTCATTAGTGCTGTTTTTCACTAATACAATTTCTTTTCCGAATAACAAAAAACACATCAGTGTTATTTTTAATAAAAAACCCACCCTTTAATTTACATACATTTAGGGTGAAGTAAATGAAAATGCATTATGTTACCACTGTGCTATTGAATAATGAGCCTATAGGGTTCTAAATGGGAAGGAAAGTTGTTTTTCAAGCCCTGTACCCACTGTTCCCTTTACAAAGGCGCCATTGTGATCAGGATACACGAACTGGGTTTCGAACAGTCAAGATCCACCTTCTGGCAGAGAGACTGGGAAATAAAGCACCCCAGTAAGCCGGCTTCAGTGGGAGAAGCGGAGCGAAGGAAGGACAGGTGGGACTGGTCCCTTGGCCTTTCGGTGACATTTACAGCCTCTGTGCAAGGACATGCTCTTTTCTTGCTGTTTCTGTTTTCTCCAGTTAATCAGGTGACTTGAAAAGAAGCTAGATAAGGGTATTGTTTGCCCTGACAACATCCTGATGATACTGTCAGAGGAGATCAGAGGAAAATTTGAACCAATAGAGTCATTAGGGAGAGTACTCACCACTTGAGTGCATCTAGGTTAATTACCACGGAAAATCTGGAACTGGCAGCTATGATTTCTCTGAAGAAAGTACTGTTATTTTTACTCCTGATGCTACAGAATGTCTCTTAAAGCACCTCGCAGGACCCCATTTCGCAGTTCAATGGTAAAATAATTTTAGAAACGGAGCTTTCTGGCTGAAATTAGTGGAACGCTGTCCATGGAAATTTAATGAAAGTACGAACTGTGAGTTATGTACTGTATGAATGAAATTCGTCTCTGTTTGCCAGGACTGATTACTCTCCTTCCCATAAATGAGCAAGCATATTTCTCTATTGCAGTGTCACTTTGGAAAAGAGAGGAGTGTCAGGTTGAGATGAATGACTTATCCCCGCACAGATGTAGCAAACTGTCACATGCCTCATTCTGTTTGCTATGGTACATTATGGCACAGAGCAGCCAAAAACCCTCCAGCGCGAGACAAACACAGAGTGCTGGGTTTGGACCAGCATCAAAGCCCAGGCACTGGCTGCCTTTTGAGGAAAACGGAGACCTGGTGTCGTTTTAACCCACCCAGTATTCAACGAGTGCTTACAAACCCGAACAGCGTTCGTGGTTTGTAAAAAGCCTCAAACAATAAAAGGAAGTTGCTTGAGCGTGCTGAATACTTATTCAACTAATAATTTTTAGAGTACTTCTGCTACGGTGCCTGTTCTCTGAGCATCTGTGAAAAAGAAGACTAATTGTCTTTTTTCCAAAACTATTTGAGGCCAGAAATGCTGTGTGGTGTTTGCCTGTCCCTGATGCGACAGGCATGCTGGCGTCTCTGTCGTGTCTAACAGGTACCGTCAAGCCAGAGCAGTCAGCGGAATTTGGAAAGTTGCTCACGTCCAGTAGCATAAAAAGGATCCAAATGGAAAATAGTTATCACGGGTTCGGTGTGTGGACAGAGCTAAATGGTTAATGCAATGAATCTCATGTACTAGCTCCCCTTCCAATTCACCTTTTTGCCGTGGTAAAATTTTAAAAATATTCACTGTAAAATATTCTCGAGAACTGTTTTGATTTCATGATAGTTACTTGGGAATTTGGTTACAGATTTCCTGTTTGATGCTAGTCATTTCCTATAGAAATGTGGATTATTTGACTGCGCTGTCTTCTGCAAGCAGCTCCCATGTATAAATTATGAATGCTTTGACCCATTCCACTTAAGTCTGATTGAGGAGCTGAAGTCTCCAGCAGATGAAATTCTGTCAAGTTTCTTGAGAAGGCCAGCCACGTTAAGGAGGTATGTGTGGTATAAAGCCAGCTAAACCATATTATTAGATATCTTAGAGTCTCCATCAGACAAAGATGAATGTAGGCTTCCCGCCCCCCCTGCTCACAACTTAATTTTTTAGAAAATTTTGGTTTAGACCCATTTCTAGATCCATGAGAGAATGAGGTGCCGGTAACTGTTTCAGCAGGGAAAGAAGTATTTCTGGTTTCCAAAGCAAACATTTTAGTAATTGCCCCTCATTTATTTGTATTTTCTAATTTGCTTTACATACTACAGGGAATCCTGCAATTACCCGCCGAATGCACTGTCGGTACCCTCCTGACTGAACCGCCACCTCCCCTGCACTTTGTCAGAGCTGCCATTCAACGCAGCTCTGATTCAGGCTCGAGGGAGCAGCCTTGACACAATGCACCGGCGGCAATATTTGCAGAGAAAAGGGATAATCGCTGAACAGCAGCCTAGCTCCACGTTTCCGTCTCCCATGACCTGTTTTCTCGCTAGCCTTGGCATAAGAATTTAGCGTAAGTCCGTAGGACCCTGCTCTCCCCTTTCGTGATCCCTTCCCCTCAGGCGCAGCTCGGAGGTACTTCTGACAGGTTGATATTCTTCACGTGATGAGAGCGGTGAAATATCACAGTCTGTTTCTGCGGAGGTTTCAGACAAAGCTAGAGCCACGTCTTTATCTGCCGATATTTGCCAAGATCATCACCTCTAGCGGCACACATTTTATGAAAACTGTGCACAGTAAAACAGACTTAAAAAATGAAATTTGATAACTCTTTTTTTCTTTTTCACTCCATTCAGGATTATTATTCATTCCTAACGATATTTCTTTTATCTCAGGCTCTGCAGGGTTTCCTAAAATCCCAGTTTCACATTATTTTGGGAAAAATCTTTAATACAAACCTAGATTGAACTGTCCTTAAAGAAACAGTTTCCTTTCTGATGTCCAGCTGCAGGATCTTTCTTGAATTAGACACCAGGATGCAAGAAAAAAAATTGTCAAAGCACTGATATGAAAACATAAATTGCATAAAATACTGGTGACAGAATACCAAAGTCACAATTTGACATCTATGATCTGGGGGGTTTTAGCATTATGCTAACTGGACTGTGTTTTATTTCTGCAGTGCTATAGATTTGCATGATGCTTTATAAAGACAATACCTGACAAGTTCCTGCTAGTGCAGTATCCCACATCAGGCATGGTACAGCCCTGCACGGGGGGTTGTGGATGTGAACAGGAACACTTTAACAGGAGAAAATAGCATAAACTCGCAAATCCTTACATCAAAACTGCTGTTTTCATTTAACATGTTTAGAATGTCTGGAATGCAGCTTGGCCACATCTCTATGTAGTGAATTTGCTTTGTGTTATCCTGATTTCATCTTCCAGCCTCCTCACTACCTCTGCTTTTAGTGGGAATACTGAATTGCCAGCAGCGTGTGCGCTCTTCTGTGTACTCCTCAGTACAGAACGCCAGCCTGCGGGAGGGAAACGGTACCTGTGCCTTCACCTGGGTCCCAAAGATTATTTGCAAGTGGTTGCTGCAGCCACTTTTGCTTGACATGTCCTCTGACTTGCAGAAAATTTGGGCTGATGCGTATCAACAACAGCCATGTCATGGCAAGGATGCAACAAAATTCAAAGTTTGTGAAGTGATTACATTTATATCATAATTGCCCACAAGCCAGCTGAAGCTATCTTGTGTGTCAGCTCTTTGCTGGTGCTCTGCCTGGGGCCTGTATACGGACACCAGGGACGCGTCCCCTTCCCTGGGTCAAGACCGTAGCTAAGCTAAAGGAGTACGTGAATGCAAACTTTGCAGGTTGTTGCTTACTGTGCATTGTCCATACTCTCAAAATAGGTATGCAAATCTTACCTACTTTGGCCTTCCACACTTTGTCAAAAGATAAGAAAGGCAAGTTAGGAAGGAGAATTTGCTGGGAAATCTGTCAGCGTATGAGAGAAGCTTAGGGGAGAGGGAGACGGAAAGCATTATTATTGTCTTGATTTTTCCTTAAAAAGAAAAAAAAAAAAAAAAAAAAGAGGCAGGGTGGGGGGAGAAAAAAACCAGCTAAAAAACAAACCCCAGAAAATTTCTGGCTAAACCTCAGAAATTCACAGTGGAAATCCTTCTGGATGCTGCAGCTGGGCTTCTTGGACAGGCAGTATAACTCCCGAGACGCACAGCAGCCCCCCCGGTCCGGGACTCGCGGTGGCGCAGCACAGGAGCCCCCGGCCACGGCGCGTCGGGACCGGGCGTCCCCAGTCCCACTGGCGAGACCAGTCTGCAAAGCCTCACACGGGTGTATCTGAGCGCTGGATACAGCAAAATCGTGTTATGTGAATGTAAACACGTTGCGTGTGGGGTTTGGATCTTGAGACAAGCTTGGTTCAGGCTAAATGCACCTTTTTATGAAAAAATGACATTGGTGAAAAGCTGGTCACACTTAAAAGACTTTCACTGGCCAACACTACGTTCCTTTTACTTCCGAATTCAGCTGTGCCAAATACAAGCTTGTTTTGGCAATGGAATATTTTTTTCTGTGTACCCTTCAGCCTGCCAGCAATCAGCATCACGAAGAGAGGTGAGGCAGGTCGAAAAGCTTATCATATCTAGTACCATAAATTTTCCCCCGAAGAAGGAACTGAACAAGCTTATGGGCCGTTTTTGCAACTTCTATTCTACCAGCTTTCATGGGATTGCTGTACGCAATACAATTTGTGTATTATACTGACTTTTAGGTATTTCAGTAAAAGTAGCAATTAAATTTCCTTGTCTTTGCAGCACAGATCTCTCATTTTCATAATTCTCAGTATAATGGAAGTAATTAAAGCATTTTAATTTTTTAATTACTTCTTATGAACTTCTAGGTCCTTTTTAAGGAAGTGAAAAATGCAACAAATTTGAGGCAATCAACCCCTTTTACACACTCTCCCCCTTATTTTAATACACTAATGTTTAGACAGCAACATGCTTCTGGACATCAGCAAAATCTGAGAATGATGCAGTAAATCTCTGATATGATGTAATATTGCTCTCAACTACTTACTCACTTTGCATTTCTTTCTTTCTCTATGGTATTAGGAGATGCTAATAATATAGTCTTACAAATACGTAGTTAGGTCCATGTATGGGTTTTAATTTAAGTTGGTTTTATAATACGACCCATTTGTGGCCTTGCTGATATTTGGCACACGAAAGCCAGGCCCTACGATGCTCCCTCTAATACTTTTTTCAGCTGAAGTTACTGGAAGTTTTTGCCACTGAAGCCCAGTTAGAGCCTTTATAATTGGATAACTGAAAGAGACATACGTGTCCTGCATGCCGGCAGGTTCCCTAGGAGAGATGGTAGCAAACCGTAATAATTACACGTATCAGTTACTGAGTTACGTTATTGAGAGTCAGTGGTAGAAACAATATGTATGGGATATTCCTAATTATCCCTTCAGTTTGGTAGCATGTTTAAAGCACTGGCAGAAATCTGTGCTTCCCTCTCCTTTACTCCCTCTGTCAACTTCAGCCGACGTGTTCTTGATTAGTACCGTTGTAATTCAGCATATTTGGCCCATGGTATTTTTGTGTCTTCTAAGGTGACTAGGGATGTTTTCTGTTTAATAGTAGATGAGACTATACTGGTTTTAAGTTTCTTCCAAAATTTTATAACAGATTGAATTGCTACATGTTTTAAAGTTAATGAGACAATTAACATTTTCATTCTGTCCTGGAAGGATGGGCACTTCAAAGCTAAGGTAACAGTTATTATGCCTGCTTCATTGCTTGATTGTGTTGAAAAGCAGGAACTCACCTCTAACAAAGGCTAATTTTCTGTAAAGCTCATGCTTTCTCTGATATGCATCTTCTGGGTACTTCAGATAAAACTCTTTCCCACAATAAGATGTGAGAGGACTATCCTCTTCCTGAAAAATTGTTGGAAATGCATCACCACCAGTACTGTTGACTGGAGGGCAATTCCCTTTGACTTGTAGTGAGGTTGGCTGTATGTTGTCTCCTATTCTCTATTTCTCTTCCAGTTGTCAGAAATTATTGCATAATTGATTTTACGGTTGCTCAAGAGATCTTGAAACAGCTTATCTTGAGCTTTTCCATTTCAAAGTTCTCAGAAACAGCAACGTGAAAAAGAAAATGTACAGTAGAGATTATTTTCCTAAAACCTGTTCAACAGGTGGAGCTGTATGCTGCAAAATAGAGTTCAGAAATGAAATCCGCATGATGAGATGTTTGCTGAATCCTTTTCAAAGTTGTAGAGAATACTATACCTGTAGCAAACACACGTTTTTTCAAGTTTTAGGACAAATCTTTCTGCGGTTGCCCTAGACTGGGATAAGAAAAGTAAGTCTCAAAAAGGGCTGTTGCGATTTTCGGTGTGTGTTGTTAGTGGGCAGAAGTCCAGTAAGCTTTGCTCCGCTCTTCCTTAGAAACTTAAGAAGCAATAAATGGAGCTGGGAGACCTTGGATGTCGCACAGCTGGTGCTCAGCATTGTATTACTGGTAAAGCGTAATGCTACATCAAATATTTATTAATCAGCACTCCTTATGACATTTCTTGCTGCTATTAGTGTAAAGAAGTTTGGGTGGCAGAAGACTCCCAAAAGACACTTTAATAAAAGAGAGCAGTAGATGCAGAATGTATTATAAAGCACCCTTCCCTCTCTGCCTCTCTCCCCTTCATTGCCAGTTTTGACCAGTGCCCCGTTCAGGGAGAGGAGCAAGATCTCTGACTGTTCATCTGCAGGGGCCAATTCTCCTTTCCCCCTCCCCAGAAAAGAGGAATGTTTGCCTGAATTTTCTGATTCCTTTAAAATTCACTGAAAATACAGCTTTGGAAAATGAGTGAGCTGTGTTAATTTTACTCATTAATTCATATCTCCTATTACTGGTACATCAGAAGGTGTTTGATTTGCTCATGTCAGAGGACGGAGTATGCGTAATCCAGTGCAGTCCACAGTTTCTACCCCGCTTTTACAGAGATAAAGGTATTATTTCAGTAACAGGAGGTAACATATTATATGCACCTACTGTGACATATAATGTACCTAGAAGGGAAAAGGGTGGAGATGATATTCACAGCTGACATGTCAGTTATTATTACCCATCCTTTGACAGTGTTGTACCAGTTTCGTTTACAAAAGTACACATAAGCATTATCAAGCAGTAAAATGGCGGTCAGTAGAGGAGTATTTTTTTCACAACAGGAATAATTTTTTATCATGAATTAGTTGCCATTCTTTAACCTTTTAGAAGTTTTTTTTCACCTCATCAGTAATTCTTTTGCCTTCATTAGTGCAGACTCTGCCAGATTTGCTCACCGTACCTCTGGCCAATGGAACTCGTGAGATTTCTTGGAAATATATCCTACCCAATGTGACGAAGGCGCAGAACCGTGTCTTATCATTTAATCCTCTTAATTACCTCCCTTTATTAGATTGGGTACTTACCTTATCTTCAGAACTGTGTTTGTTGAACGTGCCACAGTTGGAAGGCTTTACTCATGCTGGGCAATGAAAGAATGATTTAGGCATCTCAGTTGTATTAAGATGACCAGTGCTCCTCTTCTCTCAGTGAGTTTGGATTTATGGGCTTGCGCGGTTTGGGGGCGTTTATGTTCCTTTTGGGTTTTATCTTATAATGCCAAACCATATTACCTGCCAGAAGGTCCTGTGTAAGAGCTGTGTAAGCGTACACCAACCAAAAGCCCAGTTGTAAACTGGCCAAGGCTCAGGCAGGCGGTGACAATGACCGGGTGGCTGGACAGTGTGCTGCTGCCGTTGGGTGACACGAGTTCGTGCGTGCGTGAAGGTGGGTTTTTGCGCTAGAGAGGAACAGTTTCTAGATGCTTCCTTTGAGATTGCGAAGAAAAGAATTGCTGTGGGCGGCATTGACCTATAACAACTGCCACCGGTGAGCATTTAGCAACCAGCCCGCCTTTAAGCTGACCATGAAACAGGACCAAAGCACGTGTCCCCATCCAACAGGCCATTTGAATATTTGAATACAGGGCTGCACGAAATACTGTTTGAATAGGTGCGAAGAGCAGGGAGAGAGCGAAGGAGAAGACACGGCATAAACCAGGAAGGGAAACCCTAGACGTAGGCCAGATGGACCTAGAGAAACATTGAGAGAAGTCTTTTTGGCCTGGGAGAGAGAAAGCTGCCTACAGATCCTCCGCCTCTCCGGACCTGGGGAGAGCAGCTTTGGACCGGCCCGTGCGACGAGTAAAAGGCCGCGTCAAAGAAATGCTGGAATCAGTCTCCCGCGCTTACTTTCTGAAACTGTTGTAATAAATTATTGCATTGGTCAGACAGCTGCCCTCAGCTCCCGTGCAGTGAGACGTCGTGACGGTGTTGTCCAGCACCGGGCGGGAGTAACTGTGTCCTCCAGCCACTCCTCCGGTTCCCAGGCGTCTTCCGACTCGCTCGGGACACCTGCTAAGGTGATTTCTCGTCGTGAAGACACGTTTAAACTGGTTACCTCTGGATAAAATAGCTCTGTGTCTTTGCTAGAAAGTCACTACGGAAGTTTGGTTCACTTTTTGGCTTTGATTAAAATAATGAGCTTCCGGGACGTTATTTTAAGTTGATGAGAATGACTGAGGACACTAAGATATAGTTAAAAGGAGATTTATCTCAACAGTAGAGAAACAGTAATATTCCTCTTCTGTCTTCTTTTTCTTTGACAGGTTTTCTGCCCATTTTTTCCTTCAAAATAAATCTACTTAGAGGTGTACTTCTTTTTTGACCAACAATTTCATATAGTTACCTGGAGCAAAACTGTAGAATTTACTCAGCTGAATTTTTTTCTCATTTTTCCTGGGTAATTTATAAGTAAATTACATTTGCTATCATGATGGCTGCTCTTTGCTTTCTATGATTCCAAGTTCTTTGAAATGAAATGGTCACCTAAAAGAAGTTTAAAAAAATCACAATGAAATTATAGGCTGGGTCACACAAATTGAGTGTATGGGTTAATCCCAATTTTTAAAAAGATCATTTTTAGCCAGCTTCTCTTGGCATCTCTCAGTATAAATAGAAAAGATCCACTGAACTGTGCAACCTGAAATTGCCTTTTGCAAATTGAAGCTATACTGGCATAAAAATGAACTGGTACCAACTTTTGCAGGTCTGGCAGTTATATGAACGAAACTATAAAGTCACTCATGAATCTGACTGGGAAAAGTGAAATATTTCAGAAATGCTGTAGCAAATAATTTTGAAATTTCTGATTTTTTTTCTTCTTTTGGGGGGGGCGGGACTGAAACTGTCAACTGCATGCAAGTTGCAAATACACTTGACTTGTCAGAAACTGTTTGTTCAGAGTCATTGTTATTTTTTGGTCAAGAAAGTGATTTGCTCCTTCAAAAATGGCTAGCCTTAATTTTTATACGTTTCTCTTATTAAGGATGTCATAATTATTTATTTGGAATTTGGTCCATTTCCAGGCAAGAACTTGGATTTTCATATAAGGAGTTGGACTGGGAATGAAATAAAATCTAAATGAAAGATGATTTCTCCTTTAGTTTTTATTGAATTATCAGTCTGTTTTTCCAGAATTAAGAACTTTGCTTATTACTAGATTCTATTGTGGATAGTCATCACTTACACTGATAGGGGTTTTTAATTATCATTTCAGAGTGAAATGAGCATTCATTATAGTACAAAATAGGAGAAAAAAAATCACTAAGCAACATCATCATTTATTTTTTTTTACTGATTAGCTTAAAGGGTACACCCATCAAAATAAGAAGTAGTAGCATGGAGAACACAGTTGAGTTCAAACACATATGGTATTAATCTCACATAATGAGCATTGCGTCAATTGGCAGGAGAAACTACACTAAATAGATGGCAAGCTACAATTGGCTTCCTAAAAAATCATGGCCCTTGACTTTAATTCGTCCTCTGCATCAGTTTCTTATATTTAAGAATGCTTATTATTAGGTCCTCTTGCTGTGCTCTCCTCAGTTCCATGCTACTAATTGGTTGTGAGTGGGTCTGGTGTTCTCTAATACATCCTCCTCTGCTGCCGCTCGGTCTGCTGGAGTTGCCACCACCCGCCGTCCTCCCAGTACTGTAATAACCGCACTTATTACACCATGTAATATCTCTTCTGTAGTATTTTCCAGTAATCTCTCCCAATCCAAAAAGATATTCTTGATCAGATTTTGGCGTTGGTATTCATCTTATCTCCCTGACACTTTTATGGTAAAATGAGAAGTAGCTAAATAATTTTTTGCCTCTCTACCAGTTTTTAATTTTGTTGATGCTAGAATGTAAGTTTTTTCGCTGCATTCACCGATGTTCAGATATCTGGACATGAGTATTTAGTCCATCCTGCATGCACACAGGGACATGCGTGTCTGTGTGCGTGTGTACTGAGCAGAATCGTTCTTGTAGGTGATGAACGAATCTTTAAACACGTGTCGGTGTGGCCAGATGCAGACAGATATGTGCTCCGCTGCCTGTTTTCCAAGCTGGCCGTGTTCCCAGAGAGGTTTATCGGCTTGGGCACGGTGCCACGCTTGCACAGCTACACGAGGCGGGGGCTACAGCTCGGTCATATCCAGCCAGCTGAAAGCAAGAGCAAGACAAGGCAAACCTGTACACCCAGACGTACCCCCAAATCCTCTCGGAAGCACTGTTTGTGGGGTCCTTCCCTTCCTCCCGACTGTATCACACGCCGCGCTGGCAGAATTTCCTGCTTTACCCGACTGAATTGTAAGATTTGGCAGGCAACACAGGAAAAAAAAAAAAAGTAAATTTTTGGTCTGAAGGTAGGATAAATTTCTTCCTACATCTTTCACTTGAGCCCGTTTTCCTTGCTGGCAAATGTGGGGGGAGAATCAGTGTTGTCTGCTCCGAGCCGCTGTGTCTCCTTGCCACTTTCCCCTTCAGCCATTGCCTGCAGGACCATTCTCCACGACGACCACGAGGGATCTAATTAATGCACTGGGGAGCCCTGGCTCCCAGCTACTACGTACTTTGTTTCAGCTGTTTTGGGGAGCAGCTGTGGCAGAAGCTAGTAGTTCTGTCAGGCGGTGAGCGTCGCCATCGTCGTGGAAATGGGGAGAGGGTGCCCGGTGCGGACCCGTACGTGCCGCAGAACATGGGCATTTCTTCTCCACCGCGGTGTCGGTGAAGCTGGGGTGAAGAGTCTTTTAGTAAGAATTGTGAAAGTGCTGTTCTAAAAGTGTATGTGTCATAAGAAGATGAGGAAGAAAAGGGGCAGTTTGAAACAATTTTGGTTTAGGATCTGAGGAGAAGGTGCTTAGAACTAATGTTGCAGTATTGACTTGCATGCAGTGCTGTTCTGTGTCACTTCCAAGCCATTTTTAGAACTGGCCAGAACTTCTCGTTTGTGTTTCATGGGAAGTGTTTCCTCTTGCTAAGTTTTCCTTTTACTGTGGATTAGAAAAATGCCAAAACTTCCTTCTGAAAATGTTTTTGAGATACTTAAGGCATTTCTTGAAATATTTTCTTGGATAAGAATGAAGCATTGAATCCTTAAAAAAATGAAACATTTTGATGACTTTCTATCAAAGCATACGCTTAAATAATACGTTGCCATTAAACACTTCTGTGCTTTATGGTAGATTGCTGGCAGTGTTGACCAGCTCCAGCTATTGCTAAAAAGATAACTTTACTGTAATCACTTCTGGTTCCTCAGGCTTACATGTATCCCCACCACACAGAATTAAATGAGGTACCTCCTGGCGTCTGTTGAAATCTGATGTTCCGCTAGGCCTAGTGACTGCAAAACAAAATTAATTCCTCTAAGCTGTATCATTGGATATTTAAATGATGGAAAGGATGTGGTCTACATATATCTGCAAAACATATTCCTTTTACAATAGAACTTCTTTTTCAGTATATGAGTTTCCTCACAGCTTTTCAACAGACTTTTTCTTTACGTCGGTTAACACAAGTAGTCTATCGTGGCAGAGAATGTGCAAAGTATGACACCAAGAACAATTAAGGCGGTTTTAGTTTCTCACTGAGGGATAGTTTTTAATGCTACTTTTTTGTGTGCTAAGTGCTCCATATAGGTAGAGTCTATTGTGTTCTCTTAAAATAGTTCTTCTGATATGTTGACATTTTCACTGTGGAACACGTTCCTGAATTTCCCTCATTTAGCTCACAGGGTTACAAGAACCTTTCAGCCACCAGCTGAAATCTCTGAAAAAAAGTTTTTTCACTCTTCAGTTCACCTTTCACAATTTGCTCTGCAGAAAATTGTAGGAATGACTCTTAGCACCTTCGCATCTTACAGGACGCCGATACAAACACGCGCTTGGCGTGAAGTACACTGGTAATGGTCTGCAAGTCAGCAGAATATTCACACGCTTCGTCAGGCAGGTGCTGGAGCCCGTCGCTGGGCCAAGGCTTAGGAAATTGCCACCGCGCGGCGGAGCAGCGTACAAACCCTTCCTCTCCAGCGGGTCACTTGTGATTGCGTGCGTACAACCTTTACATCTTTCACTTCTGTAGGCGACATTCGGTATCCTTGTTCTTCTGTATCCTTGTTCCTTCTGTTTCTTCTGTATCCTTGTTCGCAACCCAGGAGACGAAATTTTTGTCAGTTTTGTACCTTCTTGAGAATGAAAGAAATGGGAAGAAAAGGTCTTTTTCTGTTCCGAAATCATCTCTGGTATTGACTTTTGAAGTGCTGTAGCATATATGTGGTAAATTACAGAAATTAGCAGTGCTGTCCTTTCTTGGCGGCTGCCTCATCGTGAGCTGTCTGTGACCAACCTCTGATCGAGGAGCAACTTCTGACAGCCCAGAGCTGTGAGTTTCTGTGCCGGCCCCGTCCTCCCACTCCCGCACTAGGAACACATCTCCCACAGACCAATTGACAAGAGTTTTTCCTTCTTTCTGTCCATAGAAGCAATAGAGGCATTCTCAGACTCAAAAAAAGTCTGAATGGTCAGCATCCGAGGTATTAATTCACGCGTTGATGGCTTGATGGCCTCCAACGTTCACCTTCCTCCCCCTGCGGAGCTGACGTCGTAGATACGCGTCACCAAAAGACGGTGAGGTCACCACAGAGCCGGCACCGACAGCAGAGCCGTTCAGGCCACTCGCGGTTACGCACTGAATTTATCTGGCCGAGTCAGCAGCTCGATCATCCTGGCGGCATTACGTAGTCCCTGCAGAAAGACCGAGACTGCCCCGTGCCAGTTTGCCATCACCGTGGGTATCGCCCTGCCTGTGGGCAGGCTGAGGAAACCAGCTACCTTACCCCTTTAAAGATCACCTAAGTGTCTAAATCTGGGTGCTGCAAAAACTCACATCCTCATTAATGCTGAATTAGTCTGTCAGTATTTCTCAGAGATGCTTCTGGCTCTCAGTGGATCCAACCAGTACTGGTTACACACAGGTCGTGTTTTCTAAACTTCTTTGCAAGCAGGATGGCTGTAAATCTTCTTTTGTGGTGGAAATTTAAATTCTGAGACATTGCGAAAATTTAAATTTGATGAGGGTGGATTCAGCTCCCCAGCATGGACCTCTAAGGTTATGTATTTCGGGTGCCTTAGCTCGCCTGAGGTATTTGCAGTGGGCTGGCTCCCGTAGGTGACCTGCGCCCTTACGGAATGGCATTTGGAGGCTACGGTGGATCTCACAGGGGGTCTGCGTCTGTCAGCCCTATCTCACCTCCAGCGGCTGCAGGGGGAGAAGCTCCGGCTGTAATTCCGTGCTGTAACGTGCGCGTTGTTTTGGTTTGTGCTCTCCTCCAGACCCGTTTTGGGGCTGGCGAAGGACGCGTTGAGCCCGGTGCCTCCCGAAGGTGGCGGGGACGCTGCGAAGGCTGCCATGGCACCTCGCTAGGTGGAGCGTGTTCCGTGGGAATCGACACGAATTACGTCACTAACAAAAACAGCCAGCGCGACAGCAGTTAGATGAATATCGCTGCTGCCTGTTAGCGAACGCTAAAAAAATGGTCATAGAACTGTCTGTAGTGGGTTTTAGGTTGTATTTGTGGTGGTTTAGGTTTTATTTGTGGTAAGAGTAGTTTGAAGGAGGCGTCACAGCTTTACACCCACAGTCGTGGAGTGAGACCGTGAGTAAACGACTCTGGACCGATTCACTTGTACACTTACTTAGCTGTTACAGTAAGAGTTTGGGGGATTTTTTTTTTTTTTCTCCTGTATTTATTCGGAGATATTAAAAATCTGCCACCTTGCAGGGTCTTGGATTTGCTCTAATTAATGTCAATTCATATCGCCTCTCCATTGTCCTCAAAATTCACCTCTTAGAAGTACAAGGTATCACAGAAAGTAGTCAGACTGGGGTATTTTCCAGTGAATGGAAGACTCTTTTAAACCTGAATTAGCATGCAGAGCTACACAACCTTGTGGTGGAGGCAAGGGAAGAAGCCAGCCTTGGGGAAGAGCAGCAGGCGGTGAGGGAGAGGGCTAGCTGCAGGAGGGGGGGTACACAAAAAAAGAGAATGGAAAGCAGCTTCCAAAAGGGAGGGAAATGGGAAAGAGGAGGGCAGCAGCAACAGTGGAAGGGTGAAGGTGAAGAGGGGAGAACAGCTGCTTTCTCCCCTCGTATCCTGACGGAGTTTTTCTCTGAAATGCCCATGTTTTTTGAGCATATTGATTCTGTGACCCTCTTTAGCTGTTTGAACTCTCTATTGGAAAGAATCAAATTCAATCCAAATCTGTTTCTGGGATCTGTATTATTTTGCATTCCCTTGAGGTCTGAAGGAAACAGAAAAGACAAATGGTGTGATAATCACAGGCCACACAAGAAAAAAACCCAAATAGGGGTGAAACAGCCTGGGTGAGAGGTCTGATTTTCAGGGACTGCCAGTGTGATGGTCAAATTTCTTCACATGTAATTTAAGATGTTTTTCTGAGCTCTGCAGTGGTGATGACAAAAACGCACTTCTTTGGGATATGGAATTGATTGATTTGCTTCAGTTATTGTTTTCAGCAGGCCTTTCACAGCACCAGAAAAATCTTTCTCATTCTAAAAACACCCCTACCAAGGTAGAGTCTAAAACTGAAAAGGAGGTGTTGAAAAGACAAGAACAGGGTCAATAATTTAAAAAAAAAAAAAACAACCCTGCAAACATACACAATACCATTAACAAATTGTAGCTCTTCAACTTTTCCCAGGCAAGGAACTTTTCCCATGCATTTGGTTGCAAGCTTGTTTTGGCACCTTTAGGTGCCCACTCCTGCAGCCAGGCTCCCCGCAGCGTCCTCCTCCGCGGGCGTTTGCCCGTAGCGGAGGTGCTGCAGTTCGGGCGAAGGGTTTTTCCCCGCCTGGGGTCTGAGCCCTTAGACCCCACAGCTCTATTCTGGGACCAGTCTGTGCAAAGCAGCTACTGGGGAATGGGACCTGAGCGTGGGTACCTCGGTACCGCTGTGACCTGTAACTGGTCCGGAGAGGAGGAGGGAACTCCCAGGGCACTAAAATACGTTAGCGCAGCAAAACTATTTAAATGAGAGCACGGTGTAAATAACATAATCCTTCCTGGCGAGAGGGACAGTGGAAAGAAACTATACTAACTTGGAAAGGGAAATGAATGTTGGTTTAATTGGCTATTTAATGATTATCTGTTTTCTTCTTCTTCTTTTTCTTCTTCTTCCCTTTTTTAATCCAAACAGAAAGGTTAATCTAACTATACATTTAAGGCTTTTAAAGGCTCCATTACAAGACTTATTATGCTAAAAGAAACATACCTGGCATGCTGCAGTTTTCTAAATGTATCAGCGATGCATGTAATGATTCACTTAAACCATCATGGTCAGAATTCTTTTACATTATTTCTATGTAAATTGGATGCTTCACGATTACTATAATACGTGTGAAATTCCACTTATTATTTCTTTTAACATGGAAACTTTTATCACTTAACTTCAACTCACTGGACAGAATATTTGAACCATTTGCAGTCATTAGAGCATTTTTGTTTGGTCAAAACCCTTGTGGGATTATACTTTGGAAAAATAGCATGAATTACATTCAATGCAACTGAATGGCAATTTTAAATATATAAGGGGCATCAGGAGTGCTCATCATTATACTTAGAATTCAACATTATATTTTAACTGTTATGGACTTGTTTTTACATTTACGTCTTTTACCTTCAAGAGACTTATTTCAGCATGTAACATAAAAAAGCCATAATCCATATAGAAAAGGCTATCTGGTGAAGTACATCTACCTTTTCGTGTTCTGGAGGACCAATTTAAAACACTAGCTTGGGTCACAAGTTCTTTAGTTTCACCTTACTGGTCAGAAGACATTTTCCTGTATCCTAGGAATCACTGGGCGAGCTGGTGCAGCGGGAAGTCTCCGCTAGCAAAACTGAAGGTGATGTTCTTCTTCGCTAGTCTTGAGACTTGGCACAGGGTCTCCCAAAACTTTCTGAGATTCCCCAAAGTCCCAATCCACATCAGGACGAAGAAGGCAGAAGAGAAAAGAAAGCCTTCAGAGCGGCCAATACCCTCATAATCCAGGCAATGAGCTGACCTGTAGGAAACTCTGTTTTGCGTGCCTGCTTTGCCGTTCTCCCCCAGGCAAAAGCCTGCCGCGTTGGCCGTTAGCTCTTGGGGTGGACGTCCCTGCCCACAGCTCGTCCTTGGAACAGGGACTTGACGTTCCGATGCCTCGCGATTGCTCTAACAGCCTGCCTCGGGGAGTAGTATTTATGGACTTCAGGAGAGCTCTACGAAGAGTTTTGGCGCTAGAGAGAGGTAGCGATCTGGAATAGCCAAAAGGTTTTGCAGGAGGTAGTGCAGGTGCGTGTCTTCCACGGTCCAGAGGGGCGGGACCCTGATTTTTGCCTATTCTGGGGACCTTTCCTCAATGTTCTTTCTTCCATCGTCTTCCAGCCCAAGTACACTGATCCGTCGTTGTAGAAGAGCTAACGTCGTTATAGAAGAGCTAACGTCTCCTGTCTCTGCCTCTTCTGGCTTTAAGCCTTCTCAACCTCTTTCTGTTTCAACCACACTTGACAACATTTTTCCAGAAAAGAGTTAACTGAAATTCGTAGATTTTAGTAAGACAAGGGGTTGGGGTTTCTTCCTCTATCCTGTGAAGATGCCATTTTTAAGACAAACGGATGAAACAGATTCTGATCTCACTGCTCTAGCTTTTACTCCAGTAAACTCTGCGTCTCATCCCTCAGCGAAGCTCTCTTGGTTTAATTTGAGTGAGAATGCCTCAGGTTAAAAATATACATCCTGATTCCAAGGAGGAGTGCTCCAACCCTTCCCCCGCTAATCTTCCACCACTTATTTCCAGAAATGGCTCTACTTGAGCTCATAGAACTGTGTGCCTTTAATTTCAGTATCAAAACACAGAAGACACTTTAAAAACATGGCTTTTTTACGGGAAAGGTGAAGAATCATATCCTGGGCCCTGGCTTGGGGGTCATGGTGTGCTGAGTTATTTTCTTAAAGTTGACACTCAAGCCTCTGTGGCTTTAGGCAAAAAATCTTTGCCTCAGTTTCCTTTAAAGCAAAGGCATTATACAAGGTGATAAAACCTTTCTTTCCTTTTGACAAGACAGGTATCTGGCAATAATTTTCATTCTATTATTTAGAGAAGTCTTTGCTTCTCTACAACACAGATACAGACAGTGAAAAATAAGCTTAACATAATTAACATAGTTCTTTGTCTTTATTTCAAATAAAGGCAACATTTTGTATTTGAATTTGTATTTGCAATACAATTTTTGGCTAATGTTATTAAGTGGTTTGAAGAAGATATATTGAATTTTCTAGAGGGGATTGTATGATTTGTATATTTCAATTTAACTTAATGAATAACTGTAATATGTAAACAAATATCTATAGCTACATATATTGCACATACTGCATATTTTACCCGCAATTTGTAAAATACGTATTTAAAGTTTATGTTACTAATAAAATCCAGAATAGATTAGGTCAAATAATTTTTTTAAGAATGCCCCCTACCACTCCTACACCTTTGCTGCTGTGCGTGCTTATGGCATTATTTTAGATATGCGCATACACATTTTTAAATGAACTATTCTTCTAAATATTTGCTTTCTCTATTCATTATGTTTTTACCTCACTGGTTAAAATGCAGAATGAGCGCTCACTTAAAATTTTTCTATTGAAATTAAGCTACTTGGCAAATAGGGTGTAGTATATCTCTCCGCAGTGCAATCATCAGCTATTTAAATAGATATGGTTAAAACCGGTAAAGACTTAAGTTTCATCATAACTCCTGTTGGAATTAATGACTGCTCACAGACGCTGCTTTGGAGGACAGAGACTGAACAGTGCCGTTACAGAGCAGCAGCCCCTGGCAAGTCAGGCAATTCGCTGAGGACAGAATGATTAGCCACAAGGAGCACTTAGAACGTGCGCTGGTAATTTAGGTAATTGTATTGCAGGGTTTGTAGACCCATGAATTACAGAGATCTTTTTAAAAATATATATTGTGCAATTTGAACATATCCTGAAGCAGACACCAGGAAGAATCGGCTGTCAAGTAATTCAGGTAAGATAAAGCATCACTGGTGTATAGTATTTGGGAAAACATGTAGAAGGCAGCATGCAATAAAGCTATAGCATATACATTTACCATAAGAACTTCTTCGCTAGGGTGTTAGGTATTTAAACACCCCGAAAGACACAGGTTTCCTGCAGAAAATTAAACGTGAAATAAAAAAGGGGGGAAAACCTTAAGAGGGAGGTGGTTTCATTGGAACACAATGTTAGATTGACTTATGTTATCATTTCTAAGCGTATGATACAGTCACGCCTAACCTAAGGAAAAAATCCTTATATTTATTTCCTTTTTTGCACTGCATATTTTCAAAGACCTCCTATAGTTAACATTATAATATAGTTAGTTGCTACAAATAATCTGCACTGATTATAGGAAAACTGTCAGTGTCTGTTCAAGGTCTGAAAAGGCTGCAGCAAATAGCTTTTCTCTTTGCCATGGAGACTGGGGTCTGTTTTTACGGTTACTCTGGTAACCAAAGCCTTTCTGGTGCTAGTCCTTTTCAGTTACTTTAGCTATTAAACCCTCTGGTTGAGACAAAAGGAAGGCAGTATGCAGACACTTCCCTATAAAGCAAATCTCAGGGTTAAAATTGAGCAAAACTCGTAATAAAAGAAATAAAAGCAGCTTCTAATCAGCTGGTTACATCGTAGCTGTGAGGTGTTTGTGTGCTTGCCTACGTGTGGGAAGCTGGGGTTTGGTATGTCTGAATTTTAATCTGATTATTACAGGACTAGAAAATGGATTAGGCGTCTTCAGTGCAGTTTCAGGGAGCACAGTCTCTCAAACCTGGGACCCTCACAGTGCAAAAGGCATCAGTTTTCAAAGTTATCGGCTGGGGGGGGGTTGAGGTGAGGATTCTGACATCGCTTAGGGCAAAGGATATTAAAATAATCGTAAGCAGAGATAACAGAATTCTGCTCCCCAAGTCACGGGTTTGTTATGTGGCATTAATGAACCTTCACAGGGACGGGGATGCTTTAGAAAACAAAGTCAAAAAACCAGATGCTGACCTGAAAGCTTATTATCATCACGATAATAAAATAAGCAGTTCAGTGATCAGTTCCATGCAGTTGATTACAGAAGATTGGCAACAGCAACAGCAAAAAGGCAGAAAGCCGAGTTCTAAAATATTTCAACAGCTAAGGTGGTATTAAGTGTCACTTTTGCTTGGATTCAGTAAGTGTAGGCAAGCTCCCAAATGATCTTGTTCTTCAAAATAGTAATGTTTTCACCCTAGGTAAGGGCTTATTACGGCAAGCTTTTACCATCCCTACACATTTTGGTTTGAGCTTTCTACTCCAAATAAAGAGGATTTTTCTCTGGAAGAAACAGCAGACTAAATAGACCACAAACAATATGCGTCACAACTGAACAATCCATTCTTGCTTTAACATGGTCAAACTAAGTAACTCTAAACACTGCAATACCCATGGTGATAAAGCACTTTTGAGCTGCAAAGTATTCAATTATTTTTCATTTGAACTACTAAATGTGTCACACAGAAATTCCCCATTGCTGTTTTCACCCACATAGATTACCATGTTTTAAAAAAAGAATAACTTTGTCCTATCGGAAGAGAGTTCAAACTGAAACACCACAGTATATAGCAACTAAATTAAGATCAATTGGTATTTGTTAACAGAACACCTGCAGTATTTCAAAAACTGAAGTATCTGTTTATCCATAAATTAAGTGCAGGATCAGAATACTGGACAGATCTCAGTTTAATCAGATTTGTGCATTTCAATAGGGAATGCTCATTTAAATGAATAGGCAAAGTATTAAAGTAAACATGAGGTTTTCTGAGGCCGCTGTTTGATGCGAGCATCTCTACTAGAAAGGGCGAGTACCGACTCCTGATACAGGTGTGCAGTGGGTAACCAGGTGTTCCCACGCGGAGAGACAAAATATATTCAACACCCTTTCTGTTCCGTTTTCTGGAGAAGAGAGGTGTCACAAGGAGAAGGGGAGAAACGTGTGTCTCTGAAAAGGCTGGAATCCGGGGGAAGTTGACTACTCCTGGATGCACCGTAGTGACTGATCAAAGGAACTTACGGACATTTGTGCTGAAAATGGCTCCTGCCATTTAATCCGGTTTTGCACGGCGTTCCCAGATTTAGGTTCGTGCAAAACTTTTGGCCAAATCTGTCCCCGGCCTTTCTGCCACCTCAGATATTTTCCTGTTTTCAAAGAGCTGGATATTATTCGTGATAAAACATTGGTCTTGCATATCCATATGTGTGGAAAAACCCAGACCGTAGATGAGGCAAAATGGAGGATGGCGGGTTTCTGACAAACGGTCGTATGCAATCACTGAGCTAAACGCCGCAGGCTCTTGGCAGGGGAAGATTTTATCACCACGTTTGTCACTAGCTTTCCTTACTAATTCCTTGTGTTGATACTTTACATCCCAGTGACTGCTCTGACCGCAACCTCTCTCTCACACCCGCAGTCAGCAAAGCCCATCAGAAGCTGCTCGATCTCGCTGATTTTGTATTTTCTTTTGTCAAGCGAAAACCAGAGGTCTGTTGCCCAAACCTTTCGCACTGGCTCAGGACCGTGCACAAGTGCCCTCAAGGATGATCTGTGGCAAAGCTTCCAAGAGCCGTGTAGCCCCGCTCCTCTTTTGTGGGATTAAAAGCCATGGGGCGTAAGTGCTTGACCTCCTGTGACTTCTGGGAGTGCAGGGATTTGTGCGGAGCGATGGAGAGGAAGCTTTGGGCTGGAGGGTTTGAGAGAGGGCACCTTTTAAAATCAGTGTGTGATGTCGGAGAGGGGTGGAGATGGTAGTGGAAACAGAAAAAAATAGCGTTACTTCTGGAAAAGGATATTAACAATGGCTCAGGGCAGTGACAAGCTGCTGTATGTTTCCATTTTATATGCCCCCACAGCTGGGTAGGTACTCTGCGCTCACACCGTTGCGCAGGACGGCTGGGGGAGTTGGCCCACACTTTTGAGGTAATTTCCTCTCTGTAGCAAAAATCCCTTGTGTTACATCGTGATCAGCAATGCAAATATAGTTCCAGTTTCAAGGAAGACATGTCCATGTAAAATTGCATCTCACCGTGAGCTATGTGTAATATTCAGCTTATAAGTGCAGATGACTTTTTATAAAACATCTTTACAACAGTCTCATAAACGAAGTGGCATGCTGAAGTGTGGTTTAACAGTTACACAATCAGAGCCTTGAAGATATTTGCCCGAGATGTCTTGCGCTAGTTTGAAAGTCATGAAGCATAACTCCTGAACCTGCTGCCCGTGTGGGACTGGGCAAGTCATTTGATTTCTGCAATCCTCAGTACCTCCTCTGTGTAACAGGGAAAAAACATTTAGGCCCCAGTTTTGCCAAATCCCATGTGCAGAAGAAATCAAAAGTGGAATTTTAGCAATTAGGGCTTTTTTTCGGTAGGTTTATTCAAGTGAACAGGAGCCTTACACATATGGGTAGTGCTCAGAACCGTTTTTCGCGAGTTAGCAAGCAGCACTCAGCAGCAAAGACATGATTAGAAGACCCATTGCTCTGCCTGTCCGTCTTGTGAACTTCAGTTGCGTAAACCGAGACAGCTAGAACCATCTGAGACAACCCAGTCTGTCTGAGACATCCTTATGGTGCCGTCAGGTATCATGCAGGAGATACGGAAGACCAGCACTGGTCTGGACCGATGGCCAAGAGCCAGCCTGGAGATCCTCACCCATCTCAAACACGGTATTTGCTTGTTTAGGCAAGTAAGGCAACTAAGTTTGCCTGTTTAGGCAACTAAATCATACATGCAGATGATCAGCAGGAACTATCCTTGTGGCTTTTACAGAAAGACAATTTCATGTAGCTCACAGCTTTTTTCTGTAAGAACTGACGATGACAGAGTCCAAAGAACATCCTGACTAAACTTGTTTATCCAAACACCTTGAAAACATTCTTTCAGCAAAAAGTGGATAAATTTACTTTAGGAAAAAAATTGTATAAAGTTGTTCTAGTTTCGGGGAAACTGTATAAATAAGCATCTGACTTTCACCTTCTCTCCTTCAAAACCAAAATCAAACAAAAACAACCTCAAAACAATTTCCTTTTAAACATGTTATGCCACCCTCATAGTAAATTACATAAAGCCTTGCTGAGGTGCTACACTGTCAACAAATGTGTCACTGCCATGAATCAGTACATTGAAACAGGTTTCAGTATAGTGTGGACTGAAGTATCATTCAGATATTTTTAGGTTCTACACTTCCTGGAAAAGAAACTCTTTTATTTTTACTTGTTAATTTTAAAAGAATTTTTTCTATGCCATTAACCATTCAGATAGTCACACGGTTGCTAAAGTTACTTCTTAAATTGTTCATGTTACCCTGCGAGTTTTTAATTCAGCGTCTCTGAGCATCTAGCCCATGGCCCCAGCCTGGCAGACAGCTTCATCACAAGCCTTGTAATTGCTTTTTCTTTCTCACAGCTCCTGAACGCTAGAGCTGTATGACTGTGTGAGGTTCTCAAGCTTTCATCAAAACAATATTTTTTCTGCCTTTCGTTTGAGTAGCATATTTCAAAAAGTGCCATTTAAGCGTGACAGAGATTTACAAACAATACACGTAAATTGAAACTGATGGAGTACTTATTACTACTCTTTCAAAGCCTTCTCAAGGTTTTATGGGTGGTCATGTCTCTATCAGCCTTGAGTTTGACCTTGCCTGCTGGTGAGAATTGGTTCCCTGCTGTACATACTTTAGGGCTTACATTAGGCAACCACGGTGGGAAACTTTCTGCAAAGTCTAAATTTTTGTTGTGAAACAGAAGGCCACGCTCGCTCGTGGGGTTTCCCTTAGCTGAAGGCAGAGAGCTGTGTTCTCTCTTCTCCAGTGCAGGCGGCGGGAGCAGCTCCCCGTGGGGGGGACGTGGGGAATAACGAGTCTCGGAAAGCTAGCGGGCACCGGGCAGCGCGTCCCGCACGCCGCATCCAACACCTCTCCCCCCAAAAGTGCCACCTTGCCCGCTGACGTAACGTGACCGAGTAAACGAGCAGAAGCTGATGCCACAGAGAAGAGTGAGCGCTTCTGATGTGCAAAAGAGCGTGACCCATAAACGTGTGCATCAAGGCACCATCCGAGTCATAAAACACCTTTTGAAGGTACCGTGCATCTGTTTAAGAGTCGTCTTCCACCACTGGAATTTTCTTGGCAGGTTTGTGCTGAAAGCAGAACTAGCTTCATACGCCTACTCTGAGACCTGTGAACACATGTTGATAAATTTATGATAGGGGGCAATATTAATTTTCTCATAAATTTCTGTTCACTCTGTGTTTTTCTTGAAGGAATAGATATTTAGTAGTTAAGTATATTGGTAATCTTTCACCAATATACTGTAACACTGTCTTCAAGATGATTGTTTTCCATTTGTAAATGAGTGTTTGTAGGACATTTGGCAGCATACACTCATTGGCCAAGATAATGTGATGACTTTGGTGGAGCCACACATAAATTCTTCCTCTGGCTATTGTAAATCTTTATCAATCAGGTTATTCAAACGCAGCATGTATCCGCCATTGTCATATATCTTCCAAACGTTATAGAGCCAAAATCCACGTAAAGGATTCATGGAGCTTTGATTATTAAGCCACCTACACCTGCGCCTAATTTCACCACAAGGATAGTTACATGGGCCCTTACAGAATTCAAGCTTAAGTTTTCTAGGCCTCAGAGCAAAGTTGTATAACTGAAACTTTTTAAAGCACAAATAACTCAAATTGTGTGCAAGTCAGGAGTTGCTACTGCTAACATTACTCCTGCCAAGCACCAGCTCATCCCACAAGATATATTGGCAAAACTGCTCTTGACCTACAGATACAATACAGTACAAATAAGGGTAGCCGTCTGCATTTTTGTGGATAAATGGCTTATCAGTTTGATTGTTATTTTGAGCTTTGAATTTTGGATGATCGCTACTTCTACCTGCAACCAGCTCAGCCTCTCGAAAGATGAGTAGACAGAATGTTCTTGACCCATGTTTATTTTCTTAATGTTCCCAGTGACTGAACGTTTTGAGAAAGAGGGTTTATTTCGTTATCCTTCATTTACTAGCATAATTATAACATATAATCTGTGGGCTTGTTTTGCGTTAGTAGAGGTACTAAACACTCCTCTGGAAGCACTTGTGTTGGGACTCTAAGAAAGAAATTTCTTAAGAGATGTCTTACTTCAGTATCATATTCTATAACACAGTGTTACCTGGAGTAATATGACTATTCAGAAATACAGACATAGTTTATAGAGCTTTTTACTTGTTAACTTTTAAGCATCATTCTGTATTTTTGTGTTTTAAAATCTCTAAACTATATTAGGAAATATGTTGCAGTGAAGGAAAAAGATTGAGAGTTGCAAATCCAACAAAGTTAATCTGTATACCTTAATGGAAGTGTTGATAAAAAGAAATAAGATATTTTATTCCAGGAATGATAATAAATGTATTTTTCAATATTCCATAATCTACTACTTCAGGGTAAAGCCTTCAGCACTCAGAAAGTGTCTGAGTTAATAGTTCTGTAAATCCAGTTTTTTATCAGTTTAACTCTTTGAATCATATACAATTAGAGCTGTTTTTTGTTGGATCTTAATTTTTTGTGTGTTGTAGACGGTTCCTGTAAGTTGCTTATTACTTTAAGAAAAAATATAGGGCCCCTTTGAGGTCAAGGTTAATAGAAAACACCGATAGCTTTTTATTCTAGAATTAATGGAACAGGTGCATATATATCACAACATGAAATAAAATAACTCCATAAACATAAAGCTGGAAACATACATCCGTACTTCACTGATGTTGGCTACAAGGCTTGCACATAATGCCCCTGTCTTCTAAGGCAGAATTTCAGCAAGTACATAAATACCTGACTATGTCATCATGTTCCGTCTCACTGCTCTTCCTTTTGCCAAACCTAATTTATCACTGGTCATTTCTAAGAGCTCTCATTTTTTTCACTAACCTTTATCACTTCTAAAAAAAGTCTCTGGAAACGGGAAGCCTGATATTTTCTGAAAAAAATGCAATTCCCTTCTCAGTGGGAAGGCCTTGACTTTGCAAATTGCCTAGTGCCTCCTCTTAGGCATCGCCCCCATCGGTCCCCGTCGGTACTGTAAAATGGGTCTAAGTCGTCTTCTGAGGTGAGTCTCCCGAGTGTCGGTCGTGGGTCAACCCCAGCCCCACGCAGCCGCTCGCTCGCTCCCCCCGGGTGGGATGGGGAGAGAATCAGAAGGGTAAAAGTGAGAAAACTCACGGATTGAGATAAAGACAGTTTAACAGGTAAAGCAAAGGCCGCGCACGCAAGCAAAGCAAAACGAGGAATTCATTCCCCACTTCCCATGGGCAGGCAGGAGTTCAGCCATCTCCAGGACAGCCGGGCTCCAGCACGCCTAACGGGGACTTGGGGAGACAAAACGCCATCGCTCTGAACGTCCGCCCAGTTTATATACTGGGAATGACGTCACACGGTGTGGAATACCCCATTGCCCAGTTTGGGCCAGCTGTCCTGGCTGTGTCCCCTCCCAACTCCTTGTGCCCCCCCAGCCTGCTCGCTGGTGGGGTGAGAAGCCGAAAAGCCCTTGGCTCTGTGCGAGCACTGCTCAGCAGGAACAAAAACACCCCTGTGTTATCAACACTGCTTTCAGCACAAATCCAAAACCTAGCCCCGTACTAGCTACTATGAAGAAAATCATAGTAAAATCTATCCCAGCCGAAACCAGGACAGTATTCTCCGTGACTTTGGCTTGAGCCCCCTTCTTCAGGATGGACCTTCTGCACCGAGCTTCAAGTCTGAAGCCTGAAATGCCAGGGGCAGTTTCTTTGGGCTGTTTGTCTAGTGCCACATGGCCTGTGCCTCAAGTTATTTTGTTTATTTGTTTGTTTTCCAGCAATGTAAAATACTTCAGCTGCATCCTCTGGCCAGTTGCACCTCAGTAGATCTGCCACTTTGCGTAAAGGAAGAAAAAACTTGTTAAAAAACCCCTAGCCGTTGGAGAAACATTTAGACTAGACGTATTTGTTTTTATTTCGGTGACCTATATGATGTTGCATATTGTCCTTTCGAAGAGGACAAAGAGCTTCGGAAATGTCGGTGCCTTTTATGGCTCTATAGGGTTATGTCTGTTGTGTGTATACGCGCGCACACGCTCTCACACACACCGAAGAGAGGAAGTCATTTTATTTTACACAAATCAGCTACTTAAAGTAAATTGAGATATATAGAATTTACCAATGAAATGAGTGATTTGATGTGAATAAAAGAGGTGGTGTGTTGTAAATCAGTACTGACAGCCAAATGGGAAAAATTGACAGAGCACTGTAATCACTCCCAACATCCACTGAAGTTATTGATCCCAAACCTCTATAATCCCCTTCACATAACACAAGCAATTTCATATAATACCTGTAATAACAGTGCATTCAAACTCAAGTAGCCATCAGAAGCTTTGTATCTAATGGCGAAGCAGGCCTCTGCTGAGTAAGTGTAACAACCAGAGCACAAAACCGCCGCCGACTCTCGCCTTTCATAGGTAACGGTCTGCGATAAGAGCTAGTTCAGGAGATAAACAGTTCCTAACGCCGAGGAAAATGAGCTATTAATTGCCCGCCCGCTAAATGCGGCGCCCAGGCCCTAAAGCCCTGGGTGCAAAGCGGGGAGAACGTGGGCGGGATTTGGGGACTGATAACGCCCCGGGCGCTACCCGCGCGGCAGCTATCCGATGTTAATTACAAGAGGGGAAGGAGGGCTGAGAGGTATTTAGCTGCCGGGTCATTACATCCTTCCCAGGTGTTTTTCCCATGAAATGTTCCACCAGTTTTACAAGCTCCTTCTCGGGCTGATGGATTATTCCACCGCCTTATCAAAGCTTTGCCAGCTCCTCATTAATATATAGAGCGAGCGGCGCGGTTCTATATATCATTGTCTTCTTCTCGGGGAGGGCTAATCAGTCAGGCATTATCAGCCCGTCAGCAGAAGGCAGGCAATCAGGCCTGACAGCGGAGAATCATGGGAGAGCAGGGAAGGTTAAATGAGGCTGACAGTTGTGATAATGATGATTATACTATAAATTAAGATATGATGATAAAGGAGAATAAAAGACACAATCTGAAGCAATATTTGGTTTAACATGTCTCTCTTTTTCGGTACCGTTAAATGGCCATAACATTTATCACGCCGAACAAGAATGGACATTTAACTACCATGATAAAATAGGACAGCATCAGATTGAAAACCCAACAAGTTGTGATTATTGTGTCAGGCACTTTTCCACTGGTTGAAAAAAATGGAGATAGAGCATATGTTATAATCATTCATGCATTATTCTGCAGAATGAAAAGAAAATAGATCTATTTTAGAAATGTCTTCCAGACTTCTAGATTAAAAAAAAAAAAGGAAAAAATTAATATAGTCTCCTGTTTCCAAGATCATTTTTATCAATGAAACTATAGGAAGCTAAGTGATAGTTCCTCCCCGCCACCTCCTCATAAAGAATGCGTGTATTTATTACGAGCTGATTCGGAGGATTTGTAACTGTTTTGCCATTAGTCTCTTATTAGGCAAAACACCGTAAATGAAATTACAGAACACCAACACGTCGTTTTTAAAGATTACTTTCTTGTCACTTGGTAACACAGATGAAATCAAATAAGAATTGGCATGGTCTGACTGTGGGAACATACGCAACGCTGTGCGCTTCGTGCAACTATCTGCTCGTTTGCTTAGGCGGATAGATGATGTATGTATGACGTTTATGTTTAGGGTGCTTAGCAGTTTTAAATAAATACCACGAGAATGCTGCCGACCAGCGCGGCTCACGCCACGTCCCAGCCCCGCGCCCCCGCGTGCGGGACGTCAGGACAGCCAGGCCGGGCTGGGTGGGCCTGCCGAGTAGGGAAAGGAGGGAAAAGTTTGGAAGGGAAAGCGTAAGACCTCCTTTTTGGAGAAGCATACATTTGAGAAGAAGTTGAACCCAATCGTCCTGTATGTCCGTGAATGCCAACTCTTGCTTCCTGCAGATGTGCTAAAGGAATGATACATAGAGATCTTTGTATAAAACGGGAGTTTATGACACGCACAAGTCTGTAATTTCTGCATCCGTAGAGCTGACCATGCTCTTAGTGCAAAGGCAAAACCTCAGACCGAGCCAATGGTGTAAAGCTATACTCTCAATAACTGTTTTGTACAGGAATACTTGTATTTTTGTGTAACTAACTCACGCATATGTCATGTATCTCTACGTATGATACGCTTGCAAGTCCATCACTTACCAAATACGTGGAAGGAGATAATCGTTTGATAAATCACTGTATTATTTGGTTGCTACCTGATCTCTGCAAATGGAGCTTTTGTGTTAAGACATAAAAGAAGAAATAAACTTCAGTTAGTGTATGCTGTGTTAAAGTGACAGTGCAGGAGCGAGAAACAAATATTTTAAAAGTTCACAGCTTTATTTTCTTCATCTCTCCTTTATCACCTCAGATTCAGAAGTATTCTCGGTATAAAAGCTGATTATTAATTGTAGAAGTGGTTGAGATGACTGTGCAAGTCACAGGTACAATGATTTGCTTTATAAATTAAACAAAGTTAGTCCACATCAAGCCTCCCATGAAGCACAACTTCTCTGGAAGCTGCTCAGACACTACGGTGATGGCAGTCACTTAAGTGCCCTAGACAAACAGAAATCTTTGCTGTAATTATAGTGATTACCTTTTCCACGGTGACTGACTCAATGGAAATAAAACCAGAGCTGTTTTGTAGCAGGTAAAAAAAAAAAAAAAAAAAAAAAGCGAGAAAAACCACCACCTTGAGACGACTGCTGTAGTATTGTTTTTCACTGGAAATGGCCTATTGTCTAATGCACTTTAGAACAGTATTTTTATTATTTGATCAGTTCGATTTACCAGAGCAGTGAAAATTGCACACATTCCTCCCGTACAGATGTAAAGGAAGGAACACAGAGGAGTTTATAAACCTGACAGTCTGTAATGGAAATGCTTACGCAACCAGCACTCTCTGGCTGTGCAGTCTGCTCTTCAGAAAAACCCAAAGTATTCATTATTAGAGAGGACAAGGCAGGAGCGCGGAAAAACACAAAGAAAGAAATGTGATCAAATGGAGTATGCTAATGCAGCATCCTATGCTTTATTTGTGTTTCTTTTCTGTAATGGTACACAGCACTTTGCCTTGTTTCAATTTGAAACGTGTTATTGCGTCTGAATAAAATCACTAGAGTTCTTCGTGAAGATAGGGATTTTGTTTTGCTATTTATCCTCCCGAAGATCAGGGTTTTATTAAAGGAGCAACGCTGCTTCAGAGACTTTCTCACTAGCTCGTTCCATCAATTCAAGTGCACGCTGAAGATATATTCGCAGGACTTCAGTCCAATAAACCAGCAGGTTTTACTGAGATAATGTATTTCTTCTAAGAGGCAGAGAGGGGATAAGCCTGGTGCAATCAGGAAAGAGGGAGGAGACCAACGCGAAGATTATGACTACATATTTTAGGGAGATCCACTGCTAGAGTCGAGATGCTCCGTGCAGGAGCAGATTCAACTCGTGTTCTTAGAAAATGGTGATAAAACACAATATCCCCCGCTTCCCGCCCCATCTGTGGCTAATCTGAAAATACGACAAAGTTCTTGGGTGGATTGGTTGAGGAGATGGGGGTTAGAAGACCAAGTTGTTTTCCAAGCCTTTATTCATCCGCTGGGTTGTGGAGCTCGTAACATCCCTTGGGAAGGGTATCACTTAGGGGGCTCCGAAGCCCCACGTGGGCAAGGACCAAACTGAACGCGGGTGGCGGCACCTGAGGGCGGACTGCGGATCTCTCGGGGGTAAATAGTGACTTCGCTGAATCCAGTTGGGATTTTGTGATCGACGGTGGGGCAGCCAGGATCTCTTCTGTAGGGAGAATTTAGCAGGCGCGGGCACGCACCGTTGGTGCCTGGATGCTGAGGTTCAAGAAGAGGGATCCTTCGCCGTCCCTCCAACTCCTTCTCCCCCCCCCCGCGCCCCCTTTTTATAAGAC
>JAVJGG010000058.1:1733399-1760224 GCA_035590195.1 Aviceda cuculoides
CCTGCGCCGTCCCGCCCCCTCCTGCTCCCCCCCCCCCCGCGCCCCCCAATGCCCGAGCACGCAGAGCGTACCCCCGCGGGGGGGGCCCGCTGCGGCGCCGGCCAAGTCCGAAACGCTGAGCTGAGGCTCATTAGTCTTGTTATAAAAATGCGATTGGACGTGTGGTTTATCGTTTGGAGGTAAGGTTCTAATTTTGGCGCATAGGAGGCTGCAGGCAGGAAAATATCTTGTTCCTTATTCCATTTTATTAACTTTGTTTTGTTCGCTTGAGCCTAGTACTGTGTTAGACTTTGAATAATCACAGCTGTACAGGTAGCTCCGGTGGAGTGAATGAGAGGCTCTTTCAAGGGCTCCGCTCCCTGCAGAAATGATTTGTACCTCTGCCTGATTGTCACTAACAGAAAATGAGAAATAGGAACATTCAATGCAAAGTAATGTGTTCTGTACAATTACTGGATTAATAATTTTATTCCATTACTGTGTGGGGAGAGAGGACATCAGGTTGAAGATCTGCAATTCTAGTATATTTCTAAGCGTCCTGTTAAGAGAGTGAGCAAGGGTCAGGAAACTTAATTATGCCATAACTAGATAGAAATTGCCAAGTGATAAAAAGAAACATCCAGCCAGATTCAGCAGGAAATTACAGCTTTAATAATATAGCATAATGCCTACTTCTATACAATTATTGGAGAGACCCTGAATGATTTTAAATAACAGGCTTGGTTTTCCAGTAACGACGGGGGAAAAAAAATCTGAAAATGACATTTTGCTGTAAATATTTTTCTGAGGTTTTGGGGGTGGTTTTTTTAAAGATTAAATTATTAAAAATTGCATATTTACTCTTGGTAATGAGAAAATGCTATTATTCTGAAATGAGAGAAAGGTTATATTTATGGAGGAATTTATATTTGTGGGAATTAAGCCTGTGGAATCAGCCTTTTGGTCTATTGTGCTTCTGTATTGTATTGGTAATTTTGAAATGAAAAAGCAAAGTGGCACTGAAATTTATATGAAAAACTTAGGACTGAGTGGTTTTGTTTTATGATCCCAGTTTTTTCCATACTAGGACCATGTTTGTGTCCAATATCTCCCCAGACGGTATTATTTCAGTAAAATGCTTATCGACAGATTAAAGATGCACTTGCATGCTGGTACAGGATTTCCTTATAATTTTGTAGTCTTTAGAAGAGATTAAAAAAATACTATTTTAGCATAAACAGAACTCTTCATCCTAATGAGAAGCAGCTCTTTTTTTCCCTTCCCCCCCCAGATGAAATAGGATATTTTAAATATTAAACTCTTATCACCTTCGTAAACACTGCATGTGATATTAAGGCCTCTTGCAATATACGTGCATGTGTTTGTCCATTTATTTCTAATGTAAGGAGGAAAAGTCATTTCTGGTGCTAACCCAGGAGAGCCCAGCATTTCATTTTGTATTCTGAGGATGCAGATTAATCAACCTGACTCTCTTACCCAGGGCTAGCCATTCTGCCTAGAAATCTGCATATCTGCATATTACTGTTCTTCCCTGAATTTAATTTCCTACAGGAGCTGATATTAATCACCCTGTTTAAACAGAGGGGATTTGGGGTCTATACAAATATGACATTTTTTTATGGAAGTTGTAGAATATTTTCTCCTCTTTCATTATTATTTAAAGAGACAATAGCGCGGTGCTTTAAAGCAAACTATAGGAGATTATTTTTGTTTATTGGAGCTCCTATATATTTAGTTTAGATTTTAATCGTAGAACACGGTGCGCCGAGAAAACCGCTTTACATTTTTCCTTCCAGACTCTGCCTTCCCTGCCACGAAAATTCCTCCAGGTTTCGCCGCGAGTGACGGAAGAGAGTTGGGCCACGCGTGTCCCAAATACCGCCCGAGCTGAGAAGGTTCAGTGAAACCCCCTGTTTAAGCTCCGTACCGCTTTTAGCGCCCCGGTACCGAGCCCCGCGCCAGCAGGCGAGCGTTCCTACACCCCCGTTTTGCCGCTGGCCGTCCCAGGCAGGGGGACGCGGGTGACTCGTCGGGTCGCCACCGAAATCCACCAGCCAGATGTGGATCTCCTCGTGGATTTCGCGGCCCTACGTCCCCCGCGGGCGCCCGGGGACGCACCCGAGGAGCTGCGGCACCGTCACCGCGGGGCGGGAGGGGGACGCGAGCTGGTGGGCTTGTCCCCCCTCGCCTTTGCCAGGTAAAGCTGTGTCTACGCAAGGCCACCGCCGTCACAGAATTTGGTGGAACGGGGAATCCTGGTGGCTGATGCCTCCTTGTTGTCTCCGGGCAAGGACAAGGACGATTCCTTCGCCGTCCTACCTTCAAGCCCCCTCCGTAGTTTCTGTTTGGAAGCGGAGAACAATGAACTGTCACTGTGTGACTCCACCGATGTCGAGCGCGTTGTATCAGGCGGGAATTCGGTCCAATCCCCCTGTCCCTCCGCCAGTATTACTTGGCATATTTTATTTTGGCTGCCTAGACTGCAGTTATGGTCCAAGCGCAAACAACTCAGAAGAACAACGTGCTTGGAAATATGTGCCTGCATACCCCAGGAGTCTCTGCCAGCTGGAAAAACAGAGCATACATCAGTTCCTGACTAGATATACAGCCCTTGTTAAAAAACGAAGCTGCCGTCCAGCTTTTTGTTTAAATTTACCCCCTGGCCTATTGTGGCACTCCAGGTTAATGTGGATTGGCACCTCCTTCGCAGAGCGCTCGGAGGCAGCTCTGAAAAAGACGGGGCTTGGGTTTTTGTAAGGCTGGGCTTTTCATAGGAAACCCCGGCCTCCCGTCAAAGCGGTGCTTTTCTGTCTCTTATTTACATGCCCCAAAACTTCATGAGAAGAGATCCAACATTGCATCATCCCTCTTGCTTTCTCTATCAAGAAATACATACAAGCTTCGCGTTGGGGAAAAACTTAAACACAGAATTGCTGACCGTTTTCCAGTGAACATGGGTACAGAACAGGTATAATAGTGAGTGAATTTTCACATAAGATGTGATGGAGACTTGTTCCTTTATCTGCAGAGGTTAAACAACAGGTTTTTAACCAGATGTGGCCTGGTTTCTAGCCAAGCTCCTGGTTCTGCAAATCCTTGTGTTACAACTCCCAGGGAGCTTATGTCGCCAGCAGTTTCACCGGCTCCGCTCGAGCAAGTAAATCGGGGTGCCTCAATGTACAATCAAGGCAGACATTTGTAACTCTTTGATAAAAAGTCATAGTGATTTTTTTTTTTCATTTCTGACCTAAAACTGAATGTGAGGTTGATTAAATATTTTTTCTTTTTCTACAAAATTCATCAGGTTTTAGAAAACTTTCATAATAAGGTAAAAAAATACCCAGTCGTGGTGACTAACCCAAGATTTTCTGGAGGATTTATTGTCAAAGGTCTTGGCATCATTGTGAAGAGATTACTGGTATTCATATCGTTCCTCCTGAACACCTAGGCTGCTATATTTTCATTGCCTGCTACAAATCACAAGGGCATCGCCCCAGGCAAATAACAGCTTAGCATGTTTATCTGTCTGTGCTAATAGCATTTCATTTGAAGTCTTGAAAGTCACAAGTGGCTTAAAAGGGCACTATTACGTGACTTCACATTTTCTTGCAAAATGACAAGGTCCAGTTTCATTTGTTCTGCTTTGAAGTATTCATGTCCCTCGGCTGCCTGATTGCAGCCTTTTCCTATTCAAACTTGGAGCACGATCCCCTTGAACTAAGACGCCGTCTCCTCTAGACAACAGGCAGAACTTCACTTGTAAAAATGCTGTTTTCGAGCTTAGTAGTCTGGCTTCTGTTGGTGTAATATTATCCACTGTCTCTTGCTTTAGTGCTAGCTTGCCTGTAAAGGAAAAGATTAGGTAAAATTGCAGGTTTGTGATTAACTTACACTGCCTGTCCACATTCATATGGAAGCTAGAACTGAAAATTATTTGAGAGTTTTAAAATAGTGTTCTGTATCCTTGTGGAAAAACGTAAAAGTATCTAAAAGTGATAGCCTGGACTGAAGATGTTCTTCCTGACATTCGATAGGCTTTAGTTAAGTTAGAGTAAAAATGCTTTCATCTTAAAGATTGTGTACCTGGACGTTTTAATAGGAAATAGAAAATGCAAAATACAGCACAGTCTGAGTATCTACATGAGGGCAGATACTTAAGAACTTTGCTGAATCAGTACCAAAGACAACTCTGCTTTTTTTTTTTTTCCTGTCGAGGGCTTTCTGAAACAGGACCAGAGGCACTAGAAATAGCCCCAGTCTCTCTCTGCTAAGGGGAAAAATCATGTCATATTGCTAGAGACAAATAATAATAGAGGACTCTTTCTGATGCAAATCTAAAGTGTTTTCATGCAATGATAGCAACAGAAAACTTGGTTCACGTGGTTCCTTCCAGGCCCTCTGGACGGTATAGCTACAGCTAACTCCTGAGCACGCTGTGAGTCCTGCATGCTGGTTTGAAATGTTTAAGTTTTGTGAACTTCAGCGTAATCACACAGGAGGAAGTCTCAGAACATTTGGAAAAACCCCTCTTATTCCACTTTTGCTTACTGGAGGAAATTTTATAACAGAATTTTTTGTTAGTAGAAGAGTAAAAACTGCAGAACTGGCAAATTAAATTTAATTTGAAAATGGTTTAAGTCCAGAATTCATTTTCATAGTGCTTTTAGCAGGAAAAGTCCTCTGGTATAGTATATGTGGTATGAACATATGCATATATTTTCCAGCTACGAAACAAACGCCAACGCTTTGTTTCATAGCAAATATTGTCACCTGAAAATATGCTTGGCTTAGGTTAACATGCTTACACCACATTTTTGCAATAGCGGGTACAAGATTTTCTGTAAATAAATCCATCAAAAAGTAAAAAGGGAAGGAATTGTTCTGAATCAAATGATTATACCTGTAAAGCTTGTAACAAGAAGATATCTTACTCTGCTTTAAGAAACAAGAGGCAATGACAGGAATATTTTTTTATTTGAGTCTTCTTCTATAACCAGATTCTTATTTATTTTACTGAAATCAGAAGAGTGTTCCGATCTGCAAGAACCTGAGTGGGGGAGATGTATGTCAGAAGAAAAGATAATTGATGGTAAACGTCAAATATTAAATCTTGATCTGGTTATTACCCAGCGTATTAGCTATGTAAGTAGCTTAACAATTACAGCTGTGATTGACTAGGTGGGATCCAAAATCCTAAATATCAACTGCCAGAAGGGATAATTATAACACATTAGCACCTGCGTGCTTAGACAAGATTGACAACTCCAGTCTAACATCTGCTTAATATCACTTTCATACTTTTCATATTTTTTTTCTTTTAGAAAGGAATAACAAAGATTTTCTTGAAGCATAACAATATTTCAGCATCCATGTTACACATTCAGTTGATTATAGTTGCTTGTTGTGTTTGGTCATGTTTTGCACTGACACATTTAAAATTAAATAAAGGCTTTTTGGGATTAGACAGTCGCAGCTGTGGTATATTTTTGACAAAATGTACCTGTCAGAATCATTTGAAGAAATCCCAACAAGTGGGCTGCTCTTCAATCAGCTGGGCTGGCCAATGCAATTTAACAACAAAATGAAGCTTGGGTTGGAAAAGAAAGGTCTTACACTCCCACCGCAGAAGCAACAGAAAGAAGAATATTTAGTATTTGACAGGAACAGCCTCGTGAAACCAGCTTTCTGGGCTGCTCGCAGAGGTGAGCCATACTGTTGCCCTCCCGGCGCAGCTCCTGAGCCCCCCACCTCTGTGCCCACCCTGGGGCCTGGGGGACCCCCTCCCCGTGAAATCCGACGGCGTGCTCTGCCCGGGGGCCCGGCTCGCTTTCCTCCTATCCGCTCCCAAGGACGTAAGCGCCTTTCCCCGAGCGATAACGCCGGCGCGGCCACCCCGGCTTTGCGACGCGGGAACGCCTTTCCCGAGCGGAAAACCGGCGGAGCTGGATTGTGGCCGCGTAGAAGAGGAGGGTGGCGATAGCGGTGCCGTCACGATACAAGGTCGATGAAGCACAGTCGTTACTCCTCTGTCTTATGGGGCAGAGAAGACATTCCTCAACTGGGAAATCACAGACCCCTCCTGGCTCTTCTGTGTGGGGAAGCCCCACAGCTGAGGCTGCTCTTGATCTCGTTGGGAATTTGATGTCATTTTGAATTGAAGCAGGCAGAAATTTCTCACAGGAGGATATATAACCCCTACAGTAACCTACTCTCCGACTGGACAAAGGCATCCAGTCTTCTGGAGCCTTCTCCAGGTACAGCCACTGGCTATTTGGGCAAACCCCGTTAGCAGAAGAAATCCTTTTGCTGGTATAACCACCTCTCCCTCATCAATTTCTCCGTTCTTTACCTGTGTTCTGAGGTGGTCTTTTATTTCACTGTCACGCAGCTTTTATATCATGCTCCAGCTGTGGGTATCGCTGCAAGAGCAGGTCAAGGCCGCGCACTGGGTGACCGCATCACGCAAGAGCCACCCACCGCCTTCACCTGTGACGGCAGCGCAACCCCCCGCTCCTGCTGGGCCTCTCCTGCGCCTGAACGTACACCTAAATCTCGCGTACTCCTGCATTATCACCCTTCGCCCGCTGTTCGCCGCGTGACTCTAGTACAGTCCTCGTTTTGTTCTGCCTCCCCCGTCGTCCGATGCCCGTTTCTGAACTTTACCTCTTGTCGTGCAGAGGAGTTTTGCTTTTTCACTGTCAGCTTAATTCACGCTTTGGGGACAACTTTTTAAGAACACTTATTCGGTGGTACTAATAGTAATATTTTTCTGTTTTCACCATGAGGACAGTCAAACACTGGAGCAGGCTGCCCAGGGAGGTTGTGCAGTCTCCATTATTGGAGGTTTTCCACGAGATAAAGCCCTGAGCGACCCGCTCCGAGCACGTAGCTGCTCCTCTTCAAGCAGGAGGGCGGACTAGAGGCCTCCCGAGGTCTCTTCCAACCTGTCCGTTCCTATGATTCCAATTTCTGAAAACTATAATGAAAAATTCTGGTACAATCTCTTTGCGAGAGAGTGTGAGAAAGATGTCGTATGGATGGTTGTCTTATTCACCCCATAATATTAGTTATTTTTAAACCCTAAACTAGTCTGTATCTTTCAGAATGTTTATTAAGACGTTAACATCAATGTGTTAAACTGCTGGGGTAACTGAAGCCTTTTACATCACATTTTGATAACACTGCAATACTAGTGCTTTGTTAAAGCTCATGTTATTGGCAGGTTTCCACCAAAGAAGCTGCAGGACTGAATTTTGCACTCACAGAGCAACACCAATATTCCGATTTCTAGAATTTTTTCAATATGCTGGGTATTGTTCTTTTTTATTTTTGGAACATTAAGGAATACGTAAGAAGCAAATGACCAAAAGAAGTTTTTTGCATGTGTTATTTTTGCTAGTTATAATGACTTCATTTGCATTTAAAGAAGTGGTTATTAAATTTAAAGTGGAAAATGTAACAATTTAAAATTGATCAAATGTCTTTTGATTTCTTAGTGAACATTCTCACTGAAGCAATTGACCAACAGAATTGGACTATTCAGGCTATTATTAAAATAGGCTTGATTTTCTAGTGACAGGACAACAGAGGAATCATAAATCACATAACATCCATTGGCCTGTGACATGATTAGGAGAGATAATTTATGGCTTATTTGAAGGGAGACCATCCAAAATTAGTGTCTTAAAATTTATGCTGAGATATTTGTTTGGTGCTCCCTAGAAGTCAAGCAGTTTTGTACAGAACTACCCTTCCTCACATACAAATCTAGATACAGCATCTACTTATTTATCGGTGAAACACGTTGAGTTAATAATATATCTGCACAGCTGAATGATGTTAAATCAAGATGGTCAGTCCTGAAAGGGAGGAGACTGTGGTAATTTGGCATTTCTACATCTTCAAAGGCATTGGCTGAGAGGGGAGAAGGGGAGGAAGGCTGCCATTCGCTCCTTTGGCTGGCCACTGCTGGCCCTTCGTCCCTTTAAAAGAGGCTGAGATGACAGTTTTGCCATCTAGAAGCTGCTGTTCCTATGCAGGCTAAAACGGTGTTACATTTTGTCATGTTCCTTCCATTAATAGACATTTCAAAGGAGGTCATGGTACCAAAAATAGACTACTCTCTAATATCTTAGCATCATTCAGCTGATAAAATTATACGTACGTTCCACAGTGATAACAGTTACATAAATGCGTGATTTTACAGGTTAGGAACTGCATATATGAGTGCCTTGCTCATACTCTTAAAGTTACTAGTTGTTCTGTTGCCTGAATCTTTATATGATCAACACTTACAAGGCATATTAAAAGTAGGCTACGAAAATGAGTGAGGTTTTTATTATTCATATACATTTGATGTCTTATCCTATGTTGATCTACTAGGCAGTCCGGCTTGTAGCAGCAGTTAGCTTTATAAGAAAATTTTAGGCATAGTTGCTTTTTAGTATCACTCATTGTCCCCTTCTTATGGTATTCTGAATAAGGGTCAGTGCCATTGCTGCTCTAAGTTGGAGAACTTCAATCCGTTTGAAGTTCATTTATAACTTTGTAACATGTATAAATGTTAAAACACACTTCCAGTATGTGTAAATTTTCCTTTTTTATGCTTACATGAGATTATAACAGAGTGCAGTCAATATAGAAACACGAAAGTATATATATGGTGGAAGGACTCTTTTCTCATCTGTTACCCTATTCTGTATTCACATAATTTCCCAGATTCCCTATCAATCCACACTGGATCTAAATGAAAAAAAAAAAATATTGTTACACATACAAATACGATCACTTTACTTTGTATTCCCTTCTAGATTGCTATTTTAACTTACACTAAATGAGCCTTAACTCATTTATATATTTGAATCTGTAATGTTGGTTTTTATTATTTGCCCTTTTTCTATGTTAGAGCCTGTTACTTAACGTTACCAATCCTGTGTTTGTTTTCTTTACCCCTTTTGAAAAAACATTACTGTAGACTTCACTGACAGATCAAACTCCCTGTATTTTCTTCTTTATTCATCATTCCCTGACTTCTGCAAAGAATGCTGGTAGACTGAAGAGACATGATTTGTCTTTACAGCCGCCGTTCTGGTTTGTCCCTGGCACGTTTGAGCACTTGACGGACAACATTCTTCTCAGACTGAATAAATAAATAAATAAATAAATAGAATCCTCATCTAAATGGCAAGATGCTACGTAATGATAAGGGCAATCAGATCTCCTTCTTCAGGCTGTTAGATGATCACAGATACAGCAGTAGTGTTTGCAAGCTTCCCCACCGATAGGTAGAGCAAATAATTCACAATGAATAATGCATCCAATGAGTTTAGCCTCTCCGTCTGATTGTAGCATATGCACGAGCAGTCCATGATTTTGTCTAATCTATTCATTATTCAAAGTATTTGATTAGTTTGGGGTGAGCTTTTTAAACTCTATGTACCATTTTCTATGAGCGTACACAATTTGATTTACTTTAGTTATTTGTGATTGATCAGGCAAGTCATGAGGGTAGTACACCGTTTTGTGGAACGTACTTGTGTGACACACTTGACAGTACTAATACATTTGAGCCAAAAAGTAATTGTCAGTAAAGAGGACTTTAACTTTGAAATTCAGTTTTGCTTACCTTTTTTGCCACTATAACTCATTTTTATGGAAATTCACAAAAGAGGTGCAAATGAGGACCATGCTGAGCCCATTAAAAATCTTACCTATTATGAGACATTTTGATTACTCACTGGGCCTATGTAGCAAATACAGGATAGGGATTTCAGCTTCAAGCCAACTAAATCTTTACCTTTTTATTTTGGCCAACAGGAGTATGAGCTGATGTGTGCAACTATTGGAGCCTACGAAGGCCAGCTCCATTCAAATACATCATCAGTCAGCCATCATATAATAAATGCTTTCCTTTATCTATCACCTCTAATCTCTGTATAACTTGATCTCTGTTCTCTATTTCCACCTAGCACCGAATTCTTTTTTTGTCAGGAACACGTCTTGTTTTGGCGATTAGTCCGTAAATTCCTTCACTTAAGAGCTGATCTCTTCAATTTCATTATTGCCCTCAAATGTTGTTGGGTTCGTCAGAGCTGCTTGACTAAATCTGTCTGTGAAAAGAATGTATTCCATTAAAAACACTGTCATATTTATGCCTAGAACAAACGCCACTCCAATACTCACGATCTCTTCTGTTTCAGCATACAATGTATTAAAGTCCTTTCAGAAACAGTGAAGTGGCATTGCCAGTGCATCAAACTTCACAAAAGCCCACGATGTCAAGGTTTGCTGGATACAGTTCCCCTGTCACGGAGCAGCTGTTCCATCCATTAAAGTAGTTAGACATTTTAAAGTGCCAGCTGGTACATGTTTTAACATCAGATTGATCCAATTATTGCGGGGTTTTTTTCACCACAGAAATAGAGTCATGAGCAAGACTCTGTTACTCTTCTCCTGGGTCTTTTCAGACTTGCGGTCAAGAATGTCTCAGAAGACCGTGGCAGTTTTAACTTTTGCTTTAAGGCACCTCCACTGAAGACCCTGACCCCGTCCTTACTCCCTGTGTTTGCGTCGGGCTCGAGCCCCAGGTTTTGCCCAGGGAACCCCCCCCGACCCCCCACCCCCAGGAAAGCACCGGTCTTGCGGGAGGGCTAGCGGTGCCGTTCCCCGGGACACACCAGGCGTTTTTACTTCTTCCCCCCCATTTCTGGGTGCCAGGCTCATGCAGCAGCCAGCCCCTGACCCCGGCAGCAGGGCTGCAGGCCGAGGCAGTCCCAGTCGGCCCCGCTCCCTCTCCTCTCCCCCCCCAGCATCACCCCGCATCGTGATGGAGTCTTGCGAAACAGTCGGTTTCCCTACGGCCTTTTCTCTGTAGAGCCGATGAATCATTTCTGGCCCCGAAATAATGCGCGCTTCTCCTCTTCGTAGTTGCAGATGGAAGGAGACTTAGCATGGGACTGTGCTGAAGAATATTAAGGAACAAATTTAAAATGTCTTTTCAATCTGTTAGCGTCCGCATTACTTCCTGCTAATCGTAAACTTTTAAGTATTGGGCAGAAACTGGGAGCAGATTATATTGATGGAAAAATTAAGTTAAATGCTAATTTTAAGGTTCAGGCTGTAGCAGAGCTGTTTAATCTGTGAGTTATCTGCTTAAATCACTTTATGAATGAGGGTAATTGTATCATCAATCTATAATACAGACACTTTTCAGGCAGTAACTATTGATCACCTCTGCATTTTTAGACTAAATGGGCAAAACCCTCAAAATCAAGTAAGATCTTTGTATTCGAGTATAGGTCTTTGTTAATATGTGCTTTAATTGAAGCAGAAAGGGAGTAGAAGTGCCTGTGACTCACCGAGAGGGATGTGTGCCACTTCCTGATGCGTTACCTCAGAGATGATGGTATCACAAGTTACTGCTCTGTAGTCACCCTTCGCTGTTTCAATACCATGAAAAAATTGAGGACGTGAACAGCAGAAGGTCCGACCGGCCGTCACCCTGGTCGACCCTTGCGAAAGGTCCATCCCTGCTCGTCGCAGGCTCTGCACACACGGAAGGCGCTCCAAGGGCCCTGAGGTCTTGCAGCAAGCAAGGTGCGGATGGCAATGACAGAAGCGTTGTTGGTCTTGACAGTCTTCTAGTACATTTTTGGCAATATGAGTGACAAGGCATTTCAATATTTTTTTTTCCCCAATAGTTATTCCCTGGAGCTCTTACCTGAATGCAAGGGGGACCAGCCTCAGCATTACAGTGATGGCATTCACAGCCTATCCCTTGGAGGTTCTCGTGTAGGAAAGTTCAGGCGTAACTCTCCCGGCTCCCTGAGGCAGTGTGATTCGGCCGTCAGCTCTTCCAGGCAGTGCTGTAACAGTAACTCGGGCATCCCTCACGCAGTGCTGCTTTGGGGGTTTTTTTAAATCAACTTTACTATCCCCCATGCTTTTTTTTTTTAACTTGGTAAAGTCAAGTATATCCACAGCCAAGTACAGCCCAGCAGAGTGTCGAATCTCATCTGAGAATAAAACCCTGGGAGAATCATTGCAGATTTAAATCTTCACCACCACTTTCTGATTATATCCTAAAATATATATAACAAAGGCACACCTCATTTAAAGCCTAAAATGTGGAAAAGAACAAGGATGGTGGTCGTCCTATGCTACTCCTCCCAAGTATAGGACTTTATTTCAGTGATTTTATTCTAGTAAAATATACTTCATCTGCTACTTCTTGCTTAGAAGGTGTTTTCTACCAAGCCCCATCTTTATCAGCAATGTGCCTTAAATCTGTCTTTACTCTGGAGACATCCTCCTACACTGCCAAGTTTCTCCAAAACCAATTGCAGTTGTCTCTGTTTGAGGAAATATTTGAATTCATCCCAAACTATTTGGCACATCTCTTTAAAGATGATATTGCTGAACACTGAAGCTTTACTTCATTTTAAAGTTTCATGGTTCATGCAAAGTTTGATCTCTTTTTCAACACTGATGGAGTTTTAGAAAACTGTTTAGTTTTCTGCCTCTGTCTTCTTTGACATTGTTCTGTAAGTGCTGTCTTGTTAAGAATAACGTTTCTTCTGTCATGGGTATTCTGCTATCGTTGCTCCATCTCCAAATATGTTTTTTCCATATCCACATGTCAATCATTAGCTTGCCTTAAACTAGCGAATGATAGTCAGTGTAACTCAAATTAAAGGTAAAGGGTTTTATGCTGAAACTTAACTACTGATGGCAGAAGAGACAGTATCCGTGGTTTCATCAGGGGCGAACGCAACTCCACAGCTGGATCTCCGCAACTGCTCGTGCAGTTCACTTGCAATAAATCCGAGGTATATCCTCCAGGAAAGCTCCTCAGAAACAGCTACCCATTTCTGGCACACGCTGTACCGAGACAAGTGCTTCGTGCAGGCAAGGACCAGTGAACCAACAAACAGGGCAGCAACACTACCTGCTCACAGCGACTCCGTTAAAGCCGGCTGTTGCCGTACGGTCCCCGCGCCCAGCGTGGAGGACCGAAGCGCAGTCCGCCCGCGGAGGGGAAACGATGTCTGCGCACCTCGCGTGGCTTTGCGTCAGGATGAAGGTGCAGTAAACGTCTGACTCGCAAGTGGCCTGTGAGTGGACTGCTGGGGAAAATAAGTTGTGATTTTCAGCATCTTTATTAGCAACTTCTGTAGCAGTCTGGAATACATCTCCAATGCGCGCCTGTGTGTGTATCCAAAAAAAAAGTGTGTGTGTGTGTGTATATATATATATGTACACATACATTATTCTTATTATCTTTTTTTTGGTTTTAGCATGTTTTCCATTCTGTGTCCTTCCTGTTTGTCATCTCATTTATACAAAGCTTATTGCCTCCTGTATGTGTAGAATCCTTCCCTTTTCTCACACATATTTTCAGTCTTTCCTCAGGACCCATCGGTACCACAATGTCATTTTGTTATGGGAGAGATAATCATATAATGGTTGTCGCTCCTGTCTCTATACTTTTATAAATGTGAATATACACAGCAACTATACTAGATCGATTTTATTCCTCAGTCTTTGTGTCACCTGCGTTTTTAGACGTTAAATTCTTATGACCATTATGTTCTCAGAAATGCTTTTACCGTGCTTAGCGTGATGAGACCTTGGTCCTGAAAGGAAGCTCTTGGTGGTTTTGTGTAGCAAAAATCTTTTATAGGATAGCGAGAATACTAGTTTAAAAACTTTTTTTTTCCCCACAATGGAACAAACCATCTTGATATGCTCAAACCCCTGGAAACTCTTGGTTTTAGTTTACTGCTTGCGAATGGATTAACAAATCTAATTCAGACATCCAGTTCAAATGTTTGGGCATCTCTCTTCTTTGACCTGTTCAAATAAATGTTATCTTCATGGCAGCCTAAAGATGAAATAGTGTATCTATCTGAAAGCTTTAAACCCGTTTTCTGCTAGCACATAGATCTCAAATGATACTCGAAAGTAGAATTGTGTCATCCTATAGGAATTTACATTTTATGTTTTAATTTTTATTTAATTTTTATTATAGGAATAGCAATCACCCACACACATTCAAGTTCCTGAACATAAAACCCTCTCATGAGGTCACATACTTATTCCTCTTTCAAAAGATGCAGAGAGAATCTCCCTTTTTATATAAATGGGTGTTTTCATCTACACGAGGCACTCTCCCACCCGTTACGGCTCATCTGTTTTTCTGACGACTGGCATCCAGATTTCAAAATCTTCATATAAAGGGTTTACAGACAGTTAAGGCATTTGTTAAGACACGCTTTCATCAGTTTATTTTCATGGATCACTATAATGTCTGACACATCCTAGTGTTATGACCTTGCTGACCATCAGAGGCAACACTTTCTGCCTCCTGATGTATCAACACTTAGATAGAAAATAAACACAGTAATAGAACCAGATTAATAACAAATATATGACAAAAACATAACCAAATGCTGCTACCCATTATGAAGGTTGCAAAAAGGGAGGGGGGAAATTGAAGCTGATAAAAGGTAGAGGAAATAAAGTAATTCCACTTAAAATTTGAAAAATAGCTTTTTTTTCCTTTTCTCCAATGTAAATGTTAATTATTTGAGTTAAAGAGCACAATTCAGCAATATCTGCTAAAGCAACAGCTTTTGGGAATGTAAAATCAACCCGTTTGGATACCTTTTGCCAACAATGCAGGCTGTTGGGTTTCTGCCTTCATTTGTTGTAAACACTATGATCTATGTCTTGAAGAGTTTTTCAAGCTCTAGGTAGCTCATAAAAAGAAAATATCTGGAAAAAAAAATGCCGAACCGCTGCACCTTAAGTTTCACTTTTTAAAAAAATAAATCACAAGAGAGAAAGTCAGTGGGATTTAAGTTTTTACTAACAAACAAAGCTATGGAAGGGACTTTGCTCCCACAGATTTTGCGCCCACAGGTCCCATGAATCTGGCCCTTAGACATCATTGGAACATTACCCCTTTCCATTATCAGCATTTCATAGTTAAAAGACTGAATTGATTAGGAAGCTAATCAATTTGGGCAGCTTGTTCTTATGGTGCATACTATTGTATTATAGTAGTGTAATTATATTATAATGGTGTAATAAACAGTCATGTGAAAATAAGTGACCAATCTATGAAAACCAGTCATAACCTGGCATGTCAGAAACTAATATAATGATACAGGAACCAGCACGAAACACTACACTGATAAAATCAGCAAAACCAAATGGAACTAGCTCATGTTATTTTAATTTCCAGAAAGCAAAGGTTTGAATTCTGCAGCATAATCGCTACAAAGGGAGTTGGAGCTCAGGCAGTTTAAAACCTAAGTGGGAATTTATTAGCAACAAAAACACATTTGCCACCTGTTACGCTAGGGCTGTGTTGATATCAAGCATATGGTCCCTCCTAGCCTGCGAAAAAGGAGCAGCTGTTCCGACGTGTCCAGGCCGTAAGCCGAAAGGATGACAAAAAGCCGTGGAGAAACACCGGCGCGGTAGTCCTCAGGCTTCAAATCAAAGAGCCAGAAACAGAAGAGATGAGGCGAGCGCGAGATGACAGGCGAGACAGAATTCAGCTCGCAGAAGTAGCCGTACACACGCACGTACGTGTGCTCGCATGGGCGGACATCCTCGGACGGGCTCAGAGACAAATCTATAAAAGAGTTCGGGGGTCCTCAGATCCGTAGGACCCCTCAGATCCGCTCGGCTGGGCTGGGTTATGTGGGCCTCTACCGCGGGAGCCTCCCATGGCTCAGAAGAGACGCGGATGAGCTGCCTGAGGTCGGCGCGGAGCCCGCTCGGGAGCACCGCGGGTGAGGTGAATCTCCCCTTTTACCAAGCGTTGCTGGAGGTGGGGAAAAAAAGCAACCCCTCCCGCTCCCTGGGCGTTCACAGCCCAGCCCTGGTGCGGGTGTGCTCGTAGGCTCGTTTCCGTGCGGGTTCATTTTTTGCCTTCTAAACCTGGCTGGCAGAGCCGCCGCGATAAAAGTTTTTGTACAGTTGTGGGCTGACTTTAAAAGTCGCCGAGGAAATTAGAAGGTGGCTTGGTGAATTTGAATCTCCTCACGAAATTTATTCTAAGCGTGGGTACGTAGGACGGTCACCAGCACTCAGGTTTAATTTGTGACCTTATTAACGAAGGAGCGCAGAATTGATCGGAAGGGAGAAAAGTCACATGTACAAAGGAGAAGGACTGTCTAGCTGCCACCTGAGTGAGAAGAAGGGGATTCAAGTTCCGATCAGACTTCCCAGGCCTTTCTCTCCTAGGTGAAATGGAACTGACTCTGAAAATAAATTTAATTCCTGGAGACCGGAAGCACTATAAACGCTGCCGCTAAACAACAAGGATATATCAAATCCTCCTGGGCCCCATAACGAATGAAACCTTCACCTGAACAGTGACGAGCTTCCTCTTCCTCAGGACAAGAGCTTAGAAGCCCTCGGTTAGGAGATGTGGGAGATGTAAATTGGTATCCTCTCATGAAAGAAGATGGCATTAGACCTCCGTCTTCCGTATGTGTAGGTTTTCTAGCTGGGCAGCTGTTAAATGAAAAGAGGAGAGTAACCATATTTTAAAAGAAAGAAGTGGGTGCAACTACATTCAGTAAGGAGTGCACTCACAAATGCATCCCAAAGGTTTTGTTTCTGGATGCCAGTGGCAGTTAAGCGTGGCCATGCTATGCAGTTCTATCAAAAACAAGGAGCTTCAGCACGTGGAAAGGGGAATTAGAAATTTTAAAGAGGATGTCAGCAGAATTCAGGTGCTTCCAAAGCCAAGAGGTAGCTCAGTCTGGGACTTCAGGATCGTGATTCCTTTGACAGGCACTTGCACACCGCTGAGGTCCCATTTCCAGTACCTAAATCCTTCTTGAAACCCACCTTTATGCCACCAAAATTTAGGCAACTGACACATTTCTGAGTTACAAGCAGTCGTATATATTGGCTCCCTAATTATTTAATGGTGGGAGAAAGGAATATTTAGAGCGTGGGGCAGTCCATGTAGAATTCAGCCCTTCTAAAAATATTGGCTACCTGAAGTTAGGTCAGAAACAAATCTCAGCTGGATAACAAATAGTTATCTGGGGAACGATGCTTATTCCTCTTGTTCCAGCTGTTGACTTGGCAACATATTCCATTTATTAACCACACCTCACTCTGTATTTTTGTTCAGTTTCATTGTCATTGTTTCCAACCACGTTTTTACTCTTACGTTTATGAGTAGATCGAATTGTAGTGCAATTGCTTCTATCCTCACTACAGTTTTCCAGACCTCAAATTCCTCAGTAAGATCCACTTTCTTCCTCCTTCTCTGTGAAGACTGTAGGCAATTCTGTTCTGTTCTCTGACCTTTATGAATAATTAAGTTTGCTGTCTACCTGATTCTATTGTCCGGTTCCCTTTGCCTCTGCTATTTTTATAAGGCATACGGAACTCCTCACAGTATTGCAAATGCAGCTTCATTCATAAATCCCTTATGCAGGAGCTGGAATAACTTCATCTATGGTATTATTGTTACCTCTCTGAGTCAATGGTAACATTTTATATTACTGTTAACCACCGTCCTGAAGCTTTTTGATCTCGGTCTATCTCCAGATCCTGCTTCTACTCGGTATTTTCTACCATATGATTACATAGGGCATAAGCGCCTTCTCTTATTTTGTGTCCCTAATCTCATTATCTTACACTTCTCTACATTTAATTGCATCAGGCACTTATCTTCCTTTGGGCACATTCTGTCGGAGTCGTCTTGACTTTTTTGCCCTTCTTCTTTCTATTGATTGCCCCTTCCTAGTATGTATCATCAACAAATTCCGTTCCCCGGTGTACATCCCTCCTCCCCGGCCGAAGCAGGTTCTAATACAGAGCTAAACGGTGCTGCCCAGCAGCCTCCCTTTAGCACAAATTTTTACTCTTCCTATGTACCTTTCCCCTTTGGTCACTCTTTAAGCACTTATACGTCTGCATTTACGGCATATTTAATGACCTTCTAGCATAAACTTCAGTGCCATACTAACTACAAAACTCTCCTCGAGTCCTTTTAACTCTCCTGGTTCCCTCTTCGTGATTGATCTGTGTATTATTGCTGGTTATCTTCACCACCACCTTTGGAAACTTGGGCTGTATTCTTCTCCAGCATCGCTATAATTAAGGTCAGCTCAGTGGAAATGAAGGCAGGAATATAGAAAGTAAATCTGATTTGAAATGAGAAACATGCTAATGTGTCTGCAGCATATGCATGTTTATAATATATGAACTGTATTATTATTACGCTCTATATAAAGACTTCAATATGATACAAATGTTTTATCAGCAGATTGGAATGTCAGTATTGTTCACGACTGGTTTTGGCTAATTAATACTTACTTGCCAATTTAATAAAAGTCCTGTAGGTTTTCCTTTATTTACTTTTCACTTCATTACGTATTCTAAATATTTTGTTGTTTTATCATCTCATACAGAGATTTAGTTTTGCAATCCTGTGTAACTGCCTCCCCTTGTTATATTGTTCCAGGGGTATGATCTGTAGCCTCTGAGTAATTTGCCTTTATACATTCAAAAATACTTTTCTCAGCATTTATCTTTACATATCCAAAGAAGCTATTTTGTCTTCTTCCCACTCCTCAAAAATAAATAAATAAATATATAGATTTATTAATAAATAAAATGCTAAAATACCATTCTCTTATTCTAGTGTTACACTAGAGCCTAAAAACTCTTTGAAATTGACAGCGTGGAATTAACCATTATGTGAATTTTCTTGGGGGGTGAATAGGGAAAACTCCATGAAAGGAGCTATTTTCTTGTAATAATTAACAATCATTTAACAATCTCATGGGTCCGGGCTCTCAGCTGATGTAGATTGCTCTGCTGGTTTAAACCAGCTGAGAGTCTGACACGTCAACTCTTTCCTCTACTGCTTATTATTTTACATTGAATCAAAACTGCATTTTACATTTCTGCAGTCGGAGGGAACTGCAGGGATAGGAAAAGGGCAAATATTTAATTTTGATAGCTTCTCTTTGGGTTTCCACATGACCCTTTCTTTCCTGCGTTTCTTTTAGATAGTTACCGCCAACAGGTATCTTATAGTCTTTATGTGGTTGCCAAACTGGGTTGGCAAAGCCTCATTATCACCCTAATTCTGCTTTCTTTGAAGTGAGTAGAAATTTAACTATTGACTTTAGAATGAGTAGATTTAGGACAAAGCCAAGTACCTTAGGGAGCAGTTACTAGGATCAACACATAAATTAATAAATAGGAAGTGATCAGGTTATACGCTTAGTTTCAGTGCAAGGTAAGCCTGAAAGCAGGCGTCTCCTGTAATACAGACCGTGGGCAGTGCAGAGGTCTGCCATTCAAACAGGTGCCCTGAAACCCTTCTTTCTTTATTCAGTTTTCTGAATGCAGATGCAATAATCCAGACGATCTTACTTTTCATTATCGCAGGTCGTATGTCAGTACTTTGAGGTCCTGAGGGCAGGATGAGAGGTCAGTTCGGTAGCTGCCTATTAGAGGCTGTGCTGGTGCTTCCATTTCCAAAGTACTGCTATCTCCGATATCGGCAGATCTCCTTCGGTTATGGAAACTCTCTTTGTAAGCGCTGATACAGTAGGATTAAAATATAAGCGCTCATACAATAGGATTAAAATACAAGCACTCATGTTGTAAGAGAGAAAAAAAAAGATATTCAGGGACCTACTTACCCTCTTCTCCTCTTCCCATTGCAATGGACTGAGCCTATAAGTTCACACTGGGCAGATAAATGTCAACACTGCCAGCTTTCCAATGCTCAGGGAAAATACAGTACACACACATTGAAAACCTCATTGTCTTTCTGAACGCCTTTTCTAAAGCAAAATTCCTTATAAAATAATTTGTAATTTATAAATGTACTAACTAAGTTTCTACGAGTGCCCTCTGGTTTTGTATTTTAGTAGTATATTGAAAAGTGCAAACAATTTTCAAGGTATCACTTGAGCTCTGGCTATCCTCTCTGCCTTCCCCGTTAACTCTGAGGATTTTCACGGTTAAATAATTCCGCACATACGTCATTTCACAGAGTCCATGCTCGGGTTTGGCCCTGAAACTAAACATACCCAGGAGCCGCGTGAGGGAACCAGGGCTGCGGCTGCGCCCACGGCGGGGACCGCTGCATCTGGCGTCGCTTATTGAGCTCGGGGAGGGGGAAGGCGATGGGTCCGGGGGGGTCTTCCACCTGCCGAGGCAATACGTGCCGTAACAGAAACGCCAACCTTTCCAGCCAGCTGATGGCAAAGGATTTTTGCCCGCGTCCGTGACCCCAGTGGTTTCTCTGAACACCGAATCCCAGTCTGAGGCATACCAATTCAGGCGTGATAGCTGCCCCTTCTGTAAATGTGGTCAATGAGGAAAACATATAAACTAATGTAAATCCTCTGGTCTGTGCGTGAGTAAGGCCGCTGCGGCTTGGAGCCCCCTCCTTTGTAATGGCTTGTGAAAAGATGGGATTTGAGATCGTTGCTTCTAGCAATTTCCTCTGAAAAAAAAAAAAAGGATGCTTTTTCCTCTTGAAATTTTCTGTAATTAATCTTTATATCATAATTATATTGCTGGCTCAAATTTACAGGCTTAGACTGTAAATAACAACTGTGAAGAAGAATTCAGGACTGGAATGAATGAGATCTAAAGCTAATTCCTACCAGCCTTCTTCACGTTGAGCGGTACACTGCTTCTTGAAACAGACTGCGTCCGGACTTAGGTGGGAGAGCGTGCCGCTCTCGTATCCCCCCCGTTCCTGCCCGCTTTGCCCTTCCCCAGTCGGGGTGACCATGCCATGTTGGCCGCGTTCGGGCACCGCATCGCAGCGAAACCTCTTTGTCCCAGCCACCTCCCGGCTGCTGCGGAAGGAAAACCTCCACCCTCAGCCGGGGTGGGAGCTCCAGCAGAATCCAGCTGGCTCCTCGTTTTAGGTCCTTAGGGAACCAGCACCCCATGGGGCAACCCGGCACGTCGCTGTCAACACAGCTTGGAGACACCCTCCGCCGGAGCAGGGGGAAAGCCACTATTCACGAACAAAGATGGCAGCTTTTGGCCCAAAGTCACGGTATCAAGAAGGAATTCGCCGAAAACGGGGGAAACCCGCTCCCTCATTAAAACTAACTCGCCAACAGTGAGAGCAAGACTCCCCGCGACCGGTTTCTGGACGGAACTCCTCCGGCGCCTGGCCGACAGCGCAAGCCCGGGGCTCCTGCCCTGACCGGGGCAGCAGCTCGCCCCCACTGCAGGATCCCAAACCTCGGGGGGGGGCGGCAGGCTGCCTGGCAGTGCTGCTCCTGGGGTCCCGCGGCTCGAGGCATCCCTGCTGGAAAGCAAGATTCTTGGCCAGATCCCACAGCCTGCCGGCCCGCCGAAGTGCGGTCTGACAGACCGGGGGTTCCGCGGGGGGGGGGGGCGAGAAGAGAAGCTCTGCCGGCTTCGTTCTGCAGCTGCAAAACCGCTCCTCGCCCTCGCGTTCCTGCGGGGGTGATCTGCCTGAAAGCTCACCGTCGAAGGATGGAGAATTCACCAGGAACGAATAGGCTGTGCCTTCTTTTCGCACGTCTCCCAGGGCTGCACCCAGTCTGCACCGTTTAATAGGAAGGAGTAAGCTGGGCTTGGCAAGGGGCTGCTTCAGATGGCTGTCAACCTACTCCTGAAGCCAAGAAAAAACAAATGACCAAACTGCAACTCTGGGTCGCAGTTCATTCCCCAGATTGCTCCCAGGCTGCTCCCCTACGCGCTGCCCCTTCGTCGTGGTACCTCTCTCGGTTGCAGACCAGTCCTCTACGCTAAGAGACGGTCACAGTGCGGCGGTGTCATTTATGTTCATAATCCTTTCTCCTCACATTAAAGTGTCTCTTCAGGTGGATTTGCTCTGCCATATCTGCATGCAAAATTCATACGCATACAATAACGCTCCTACTTCCCAAGCTGTCACAATGGTAAGGCAGGACAAAAAAACCCCAAACAAAATCCACATACTTTTAATGCATCGTAGGGCCTCGAAAACAGCCTGAGCTATTTTTTCCACCTTCTGCTTAGGTTCTGTTTCGGATTTACAGGTTTTTCTCTCCCACCTGAGAGATTTGGACCTTCGCACCTGATTCATGCCTGTGTTTAAGTGACTGAATGGTGAGAACGAGAGTAAACGAAATACGCGTATGTTGTGACAGATTGCAGTTCACATCTGTTTTTCTGGGGCATGAGGTCTTGTTTCTTACAGTTGAAAAAATAACACAAAAGGAGAATAAAATACATGTGATAAAGGTCAGTTCAGCAGCAGGTGGGTTTGCACGGCTCCGCTGCCTGTCCCGTCAGCAGCATCCGAGACACGGGGAGCGGCTTGAATGCTTAAGGAGCATTTTCCTATCAAAGTTTGGAACACTGTCTGAAATTAGGAAAATCCACATGGTATGGCTTTCCAACGGAGTTTTGTTAGCCTGTAATCATTTTTCAGTTGCAACGTATTTTCTTACTATCTTTTTAAGCAGTTTTAGTTGACAAGTTATGTCATCCAATAGAAGGAAATTGTTCCCTGACAACTGGAGCGTTTATTTCCAGTGGATTTGTTTCCTTGTTAACTTCCTTTTTAAGTGAACTGTACCAACAGATTGCAGTTTACAAACACCAGAGAATCCATACAAGAGAGATGTTACAAATGGTCAAAATGTGGACAAGTTTGAGATTTGTGGTTTGCGCCTCATTAAAAACCTGAAATTCCACGCAGAACAGAAACCTTAACGGAGGAGCAGATTCTTTAGTGTCTGTTAACGCCTGAGCTCGCACGGGAGCCTTTTCCTAGAGCAGACACAATGACAAAACCATTCTTCTTTACTTGGCTGTCGATTTCCATACACCCTGTAGCTCTGAGATCTCTAATCTCTGCCAAATCTGAATAAAACTGGCCAAGGGTCCCAAAGCCTTTAGGCAGACAGATACAGCTGTGCACAGACAGTTGCACGTGTGTGCACACACGCACGGATGGTGTTCTATGGGAGGAAAACCATTTCCAGCTGGAGCTTTAAGTGTCTGCGCTGTTCTACCCAAATGGATGTTATTTTGTAAATAATAGTGAGGGGAGGGAATGTTACAGTGGAAACGTTTAAGGAAGATAGCAGTGTTTAGAGAGCTGCCCGGTTGCTTTTCACACTGTTGAAAGTTGGGATAGTCCGGCATCCGTAAGAGACATTTGTTTGTTCCCACCACTTCAGCCGCTTGCACCACCAGTTGGGTTAGTAGGAAGGATCTGGCCGTGCGAGGAGTGATGTGCTCCTTTGTTTTAGATCCGTCACACTGGCATCGTGACATTACACTCCACAGTAAGCTGATACGATAGAATGAAGTATTTGCATGTGTAACAGAAGAAAAAAGAAGAGATGTATGGTACATTAAAAGACAGATAACCTTTTGCCTGTGGCTGTGAAGCCGAAGCATTACCTCCATGTCCGGATGTGCTGGAATTATGTGTTTACACCTTTTTACTCAGGTCAGCAGCTGGTAAAGGTCCTTGGGTGAAACGGGTGAAAACTCATCTGTTCTTTCAAAAGGCATGTGTGGTTCATCCAGCTGGTTCAGATTGGAGTGACAATTAAAATACACTGTTATCATTTCGGAAGAGGGAGTTCCTTGAGTATTTGCACACATTATACACTGCTGGATGTGTACCACCAAGCTGAGCAAGAGTGAACACAGGCACATCAGGGAGTGCTGTCTGTCTCATTAGAGACTAATTCCATGGTATCGTAAACCATTCCAGTGCCTCTCTGTTATTGCAGAGCATCACCTCCTTTTTTTTCCTTTTTTTGAGTAAGATTTTCTTAACTTTCTCATCCTGTTCTATAACCTTGCTCTCGTAGGTCTTGATCTAATCACTAAACATCCAGAAATAAAGGAGGATATTCTTCACTGAATTAGTATATATAAATATTAATGGTATGAGTGCTAAAGGCTAAGTAAACAGGAGAATTATCTAAGTTAGAGGCAATCTTTTTCACATGACCTACCTTAAAAAGCTGTCCTTGAGCTCTGAGTCACTGATGAAGAAACCAGAAGAAATGGAGGTGTATTAATAGTATTTGTGCTATTTCACAGCCTTGTGCTTGTGTAGAGGCAACACAAAATTTAGTCTGACGTCTATGCAAACAGCTGTAAATTACTTCCAAGGCAATCCCCTGGTCAATAACTTCACCCATGTAAGTTAGGAAAGAGACATTTTTTATGGGAAGAACATCTACAGAATTGTGAAGAAGCCTCTTCTGTTGTTCTTCTTTCTGTTTGCTCTCCTTCAATAACAATAAATGCTGTTATCCATTTTCCGTTATGTTTCCGTGTTTGCTTTGTCCTGTAGCTACTCATGCCACTGCAGCTCTGCTCAGGAGTGGAGCACAAAGCCTTAGAAAGTTCTGCCCAGGCTTCAGACCAGCCGCTGAATCTGCCACAGTAACTTTAGCCCCATCTGGCCATTTACTACAAGCCTCCTTCAAGCTTTAACTTCAGGTATAACTGCACTTAGGATCACAATGCTGACAGCTCATTTGGACAAATCTAGATAGTTTTACACGTCTTGGTTTTGATAGTGGTAACACAGCTGTGGGAGCAGCTCAGGTTAAGGACTATTACTTGTTGCTGTTGCTATTTGCTGCAGATTCTTGAGGTTATCTGTGCGAGCCTCCATTTCCCGTGGTTTTGTTTGCCAGAGGTTGTTGGAAGTACTCTCAGGTTTTTTTCCACTTAATGACTTCAAGTGGGAGTTTGTGTGTTGGTATCCAAAGTACATACGCCACATATATTCAGTGCTTCCATCTGATTTTGATAGAGCTTATAGCTGACAGATAGTACCTGAGTTTCTCAGCTGGTGATAAACTGTCTCCATCAAAGGCCAGTAATTTAAAACAGACGATGCTTTTCAAAGATGCCTAGTTTCGTGTCTAATGCCACAGTAGATCGTTTCCTCCTGCAACCTCATGTTGACATGTTTTGGTGCTATATATCTCTATTCCTGTAAACTGGTGAATTCAGCAAGTTCTGTGCTGTATATTTGATGTTACCCGTTTCTTGAGCTCTACTTTGACTAGTAACAGGTTGCCTAGATAAATAAATCCTTGCCTTCTCTGTATGGTTTCTTCTTGACGCATGGGTTTCAAGGGTGCTTGGTTTGATTTTGCATGCTCCATAAGTCATTGCATCTTGCATAGTTTATTTGGATCTCAAATTGATACCAGTGTCGTTGGTCGGTTAGGAAGATGAGGTTTGCATTATTCTGGGATTTTCTTGCTGTCTGGCAAATTTCATGTTTATTGTGTATTTGCACTTGAGAAGGAAAAGGTTACTTATGAGAACACAGTAAGACACAAAGCAGAATGCCAGAGTCCCTCGTATTTGGGTTGATACGTTCCTCTCCCAGGCTTCCCTGCTGCTCGTTCCATTCTTTGGTTGTCGTATCTACTTTGGCATTAATGTCACCCATCACAAAGTGTAAGTTGTGTTTTGGTATTCTGTCAATCACACTTTTGAGGCAATTGTAGGATTTGTCCTAGTCAGTGTGTTCCTCTGTCAGAAAACATCTCTGTATGATTGACGTCTTTAGGAACCTGGTTTGGAATCTGGCATATATGACGTGCTGGCTGATAGCTCCCCACCCGAAGAGTGATTTTTCCACAAAGTCTGTCATGGTGAATGCTATCCAGTTTGCATGTTCCTTGTCACACAGATGGTTCAGCTTTTAGTGGGTTTGGAGATGAGTCCCTACTTTTTACTTTTACCAAGTATTATGAAAAAGGAGTAAAGAAGAGAACACCAATGCCCTTTGTAGGGACTTGTAAGTATGGGGAGGAAGAGGTTCAAAACCCCTTCTCTCAAAGTCAGGAGGACAAACCACAATCCTCCCCATTGCTCCAGAAGTTCCTATGCCCATGAGCACAAGCAGATAGACTTACAGCAATTATATTAGATCGTTGGTCAGATTGTCCAGTGCAGTGTGAATATTTCCTTGCTTTCTGAGGCACCGCACTCCCACAGAGCTCTGGAGAACGGTATGAGCCCCTCCTCTAGCACTACTGTGGATAGAACTGCAAACTTTGCCAAAACAGAAGAATAATAAAGAATGACATAGACCCTGAAAACATTGGCATTATAAGGAAATAACATGAGATTTGGCTTAGGAAAATGTGAGTGATTGCATTGTAGGTAATCATCACTTGAAACATGTGGCTCAATATGCAGGTGAAATCCCGAAAGTGGTAATACTGAAAAAACCATGGAATGGAAGGCATAGTGTACTAAACCTGAGTTTTTCATTGTTATAGTATTGGGATAATCCTGAATACTACTTTGGACTGTCTACTTAAGAGCATCCTTTTTCCAAAGGAACTTCTGTGAGTCCTGGAAAACTGAAGTTGATCCTGGCCAACATTCACTTAGCAAGAAAGATAGTGCCAATCTGAAGGGAACTTAAAGGAGCAACACAACTGATGAGAAGATTGGGTGGACTGAGGCATAGACATAAATATGTAAACTGCTGCTTGATTAAGCAGACTAAGGTGATTGATAGGCAGAGAAGAGGAAAATAAGGGAATAGCATAACATTAACATATCCATTTATATGGATATAGACATCAAGGAGGAATTGTTTCTCGGAGCTAGTCCAGAGGAGGAGCACGAAGCTCCTCAGGGAGCTGGAGCACCTCTCCTGTGAGGACAGGCTGAGAGAGCTGGGGTTGTTCAGCCTGGAGAAGAGAAGGCTCCAGGGAGACCTTACAGCAGCCTGCCGGTACCTAAAGGGGGCTATAGGAAAGATGGGGAGGGACTTTTTACAAGGG